>JAQBSW010008761.1:0-32347 GCA_029291075.1 Eudiplozoon nipponicum
ATACATAAATACAAGAATACATTCGTATATACAAACAAACATACATACTTACATACATGAATAAATAGCTACATGCATTCATTCATACATGCATGCATACATACATATCTACATACAAATATATATACATATTTCAATACATAATTTTATACATACATCCATGTTGTTCATATAAAAGATATATATATATATATATATATATATATATATATGTATCTATAGCTCATTAATACATAATTGCGTAAATAATAATGTATATACGTACAGAAATGTAATAATTCTGGAAGCATCAAAGTTTAACGTTTATGAACAATTATATTGGAACGTGAAACCTATTCATATATGGAATTCTGGTTTGTACTTGATTTGAGATTTCGCACCATTTCAAAATCTTTATTACTCCTTTTAACCAAAAGCTAATATTTTAAGTTAAAATAAACTGTTAATGGGAAATATGAAAACTGTCACATATTTTTATGCATTTTATAATCGAATATCAAAATAAAATTTTAACTTTGAACAATGCAATTTTATGCAAATTGCTCACTTTTACTATTTACTTTAAACTAAATTTATATTTGAAAATTTATCATTTCAAATATAATCTACGGCTTTCCGTGTTTGCATCTACCTAATTGTGTTTTAGTTAAATGTAAAATAATTTCGCATTTGACGTTGTTAGAAATAGTTTCTACTCCGGACGGTAATAGCAGTATTAGACAGGAGGCTTTCTGAGTACGTAAGCAATTCTTGCCAGTATGCTGTTTGTCAATGCTAAAACACCCATTTGCATGCATTTTATGATAACCTATTGCTCACAATTAATAGCTATAAAATTAAATGTGAGAAAGTAAGTTGATCTTTTTATAAACATGTGATTAAGTGAGATTATTAGGTTAATGATACTGGCATAATTATGTTCAATTGAAAACGTTATATTTTGTTTCATAATACCTTAGAAAAGTCGTTATAATTCATAGTTACCCTACCAAGCGATAAGAGAGAAATAATTACGATCAAATACAAGAGCCATTCCTTCCTTACTTTATTTATAATTATTTTTTTTTAAATGCACAAATATTGCAATGAGACGTGACCTTTCATGCTAATAATAAATTCAAAAACAGAAATAGGATATCTACATTTGAAGCTCTGCGGACAAACACAGTTTAGCCTGCTTTTGCAAGTAGAAAAAGCCTACTCTGCACTGATCCTTGCTGGAGATGATGTAAACAAATAATTGGGCGTTTCCTTATTTTATCCCATATTCTTGTTAACATTTCCTGTTTGTTTTGCCTCTTAATCAATATATATATATATATATATATATATATATATATATATATATATATATATATATATATATATATATATATATATATATATATATATATATATATATATATATATATATGAAATATATAAGCCGTGGTTGTTCACTGAATCTGCTTTTACAATTAGATTTTAAAATACAACCATAAAAAAGGCGAACGCTGTTGTGGAGATAATAAATTTCGAAAAAAATATCAAGGGTATGTAATACCTTATCTGTCTCATGAGCAAGAAAAACTATCGCAACAAATTTGTTCAGTAATAGGAAGAAAATTTTAATAATTAAATAAATATTTTTTTTAACTTTCCAAAACTTCCGACCGTTTATCTCGAGCTTATTCCAGTCCTACAATTTCAAAATTTCTAAGGTTAAAACGATTAAATATGTTGTCCTTAGAACACATTTGATAAATACAACAAGTGAATTAACAACTTCTCAAGTAGATGAGCGTCTAAATCTATCCAATTGAACGTTGGTTTCAAGTTACATTAAAATATCGCTAACATTTCAAGTAATTTTTTTTAAATATGCATCTATGGTTCGTTCGACATAAATGATTTTTCATAGTTTTGTGCCTTCGATGCAAATCACCGACAACCCTTCAAATTTTCGAGCAATATCTAATACGTCTACCTGTAATTAGTGTGAATCAGGAATTGTATAGTATCCTAGTACGACTCTATCTCTCTCTTATTGAGTTATCCTCAGCATCATTGGAAACCAAAGAGCAATTTCTACACAAAAAAAACAAAATTTTGGAAACCTCGCTAAAAGTAATCTGCTTATATTTCTTTTAAACATTCCAAGTCAGATGCACTTAAGGTAATCGGATAAGGTGTAAATGAATCCAAATTTAAAAAATTTAATTCTCTTATTTAACTCGTATAATAGCACATAAACTATATATATATATATATATATATATATATATATATATATAAATACGCACCTGAGCACTACTTAAACACTTAGTTGTCAAGTATATGTCTACTATGCCTCTCTGTTCATGATTAAATAAATAATTTCACCTTTTGTAACATACTTAACCTATTAATATATATATATATATATATATATATATATATAAAATATATATAAGTATATAATCATGACTTATACGTATGTTTGTAATTCAATTTGCGCATCAAACCATGTTTGCAAGTATAATATTAATATAAATTAGGCACATATAAAAATGGCAAAAAGGCTGTTTTCTTTTCGCCTGAACTAAACTCGACTGCGGTATCTGGTACTTTATTCAGTGACTGTCTGGAAATTAACGATGATGAAGTTCGATTAAATGCATACATTATGCAAAAGCTAACAAGAATCGGGAAAAATTCCAGCTGACGCACATAAAACTACACAAACCAGAAAAAAAATTTCACTATTTTTTTGTTAAATTGTATTGCCTATATATGTATATTTGGCGAAAGCTACAAACAGTTAATGTTCGTGACTGCATAGCAACTGTGCAGCCGACATTTCCAGTCAAGTTCAATGTATGCGAGACTGCTAGAGGTGAGAGCCGCATATCTAAATTTGATTCCCATATATTCAATGCGGTTTGATCCTCGATAGTCAGTTTGCCGTCGTTCTCTGATGATGATCATGGAAGGTCGAAACGCGTCAGTGCGTTGCAGCTGGCGGTAGTTTTGTTATGTTGTTCGACGACTGGTTAAATACAATGGGAATGGTGTTTACTTCAAGCACGCAAACTTGATTTAAAGAATTGTTACCACCACCCGCGCAATCAATTATTGTATAAATTGTATTGCCTATATATGTATATGTGGCGAAAGCTGCAAACAGTTAATGTTCGTGACTGCATAGAAATTGTGCAGCCGACATTTCCAGTCAAGTTGAATGTATGCGAGACTGCTAGAGGTGAGAGCCGCATATCTAAATTTGATTTCCATATATATTCAATGCGGCTTGATCCTCGATAGTCAGTTTGTCGTCGTACTCTGATGACGATCATGGAAGGTCGAAACGCGTCAGTGCGTTGCAGCTGGCGGTAGTTTTGTTATGTTGTTCGACGCCTGGTTAAATACAATGGGATTGGTGTTTACTTCAAGCTCGCAAACTTGATTTAAAGAATTGTTACCACCACCCGCGCAAACAATTATTGTTAAATTTCACTTTTTTTCTATTCTAACCATTGGAAAAAATTTTTGACTTATTTATATGACGATTATTGATGCAGCATACACCAGCCTCCGATGCACGGAATTTATTTTCTTTTTTAATCTGTAAAACACACTGTAATCGGATGAATTTATATTGTTATTTTTACTTAAAACCTGTGTTTGGAAAATGCGAAAACATTCTCCCTCTCTTCTTTCTGCCTTTAGTTTAAACTGCTTCTGAGTTCGATTCTTTAGTAATGGAGTAGTCCGGCCTCGGTTTCGTACTAAGCGGGTATTGCGTTTGCGTAAGCAATCAATGGTAGACTCCATACAATCGAAAGGTCCAGCGTTGTTTATTTATGCGAATGCCATAGCTGTTCAGCGAGATATGCAGGTATGTCCAGCCGACTACTAAAGAAGCGAATTGAAGAACCTTTTACGTTACGCAGAGCTGGCATATGAGAGAACGTTAAAACAAAAGTTTAACACATTGGTTATAACAATCACACTCCAATCCAGGTGGGTTTCCAAGTGTTCATTAAAGGTAAAAACGAAAACGAATTACACACATCCGAGGCTGTTTTATGCAACATTCTTAATCATCAGCTGAAAAAACAAAATATTTCCGCTCTTTTATGACTTACACTAGTCGTAACACAATAATCAGATTGATATTTATTACCAAATACACGTCACGTGAGTCTCCGTGATGGTTGGTTCCAGATCGGTTCCGTCACTCCCAAGGCTTTCCCACCATTATTAAAAACGAAGGAAAATAATGGTTTATCCAATATCGCTGACTTTTGTTTTACGTTCTGGTGTCTCATTTCTGATACCTTCATCAGAAATATATTAAAATTTATTACACTATTCACAAGACCAGAATTGAAACACGCTTCTTGTTTTCTGTGGCATAATACATGCGTTTATTTTATATGTCAACCGAACTTTCAAACAATTACGACATGGAATACCAGATATTAGTATAGAGGTTACTTCTACCAGATAGCAAATAGTTTTTCAACATATTTTTATACAAATCAAATTAAAAATGCCTAAAAAGGCAGAACTAAAACTGATACGTGACCTCGCTCTCTCTCTCTCTCTCTCTCTCTATATATATATATATATATATATATATATATATATATATAAGGTTTGTAGCAGATAAAATATAAATTGATTAAAAATTATTATACCAATGATCAAAAGTTTAATGATTTCATTATGAATAGATGGACACACGAATTAACACTAGAAATTTTATGAAAGCTGTTTGGGTTGTATTTGAAACGTTTCTATGATTACGCTCACAGTTGGCACTATCTTATTTGTATCCAAGATCTCCTACAGGCTTGAATATTATCACCGATTATTCTAACGAACTGTATCTGCCAATAGATAAGGCACAATTAAATATTTGGCATAAAAATTTTGCAACAGATATTGCCGTATCCAACAACGATCCTGGATTGTATTTTACCTGGTTCTATAGCTAACATTAAAAAATATGTTTATATCGCATATTTAAATGTGTTTACGAACCTCCAAGTCTATCTGATGACCCGTACCCTGTGAGTGTCTGGCTCAGATCTGATTTCTGAATGTGTACATATTTAAATCAGGAAGATCAAACTTATAATGATTTGTAAAATTTAGCTTACCTATTAGGTGAATTAATCTTAACGTAGGAAAAAAATTGAAGATGAGTGTTACTTATCCGCGGGAACTTTAAATGGGATTGTTAAGTATTTGTTTATATTAAATTTACATGCACGAGCATCCTTCTAAATTTCTACTACAACCACCCTTCCGAATGACAAAGACATTCAACAATCCATGATAGAAGAAGTTGTAAAATTGTGAATTTGAAATAAAATGATGACGTACTGCAGAGTTTAAAATGAACATTCATAATAAATGAGTACCAAATAAATTTTATAGGCAAACCAATGAAGCATGTTTAATTTGTTTTTATTTCAATGCTAAAGAAGTTTCTTCATATTCTTTCTCAATGTAATCCGCAAAGCTCGATCAATAGTGACACAAATGGTAACACTGAAAGCATATTAAAACAACACACAAGTAACTCTTCCCTTCGGGACATCCTAATCATCTGATAAACGTTAATACAGATTACTATTAACCAATACTAATATTCCGTTAGCAATTAAATGTCTGCCTACATATCCACATAACCCTGTTCAGATTTCTATTCGTATATTAATCGACGTTCAAATAAATGCCTTTCAAGATTCACTAATTTATATGAAATAGCAAGAAAACAATGTTTTAAAGTCAATTGACCAATTATATTTAGATTAATAATTTGTTTATGTAATTCATATTATAAATAAACCAGCCTATATCTAAATCCACTTAAATTTACCAAATTTATACATATTAAATGATACCAGATCATACGCAAGGTTCCGTGGTGTCACTAAATTATTATACAAATAGGTACAGTAAAAACTAATGCTTATGTATGCACATGAACGGTCACTTATTTATATCAAGATCACAAATTTGTTTATTGTAATTGATATCAACACTCGCGAAAATAATGTTCGTTAAATAAAATAATGCTCATTTTAAAAACGCTTCCAAAGGATGTGTGGTTTCTGTTCTATAATGACATATTTAGGTTGTTTAGTAGTAATTTTGGGTCTGAAGTGATGACCTATAAGCTCCACCAATAGGAAAGACTAACCGAGAAACTTTAGTTAGTATATTAACTGAAATATGTGTAGTATGCTGCAGGGTGGCTCATTGGTTGATGCATCAGTTTGCGATGCTGTCGTGCCCAGGTTCGAACTTTGTACGAGGAAAATTCTGAACAGTACGTCATGTGTTCCCAATAACTACGAAACTTGTTTACTGGATGAATTTCCTTTTCAACACTATACAATGCTTAGTTTATACTGAAAAATGTAAATACATAAAGAGTCAGGTGTTCATATCCAGAGCTAAACCCGGATTATAGTAAGGGCATTAGATTGAATAGGAAATGCTGTAAACGCATTTAAATATGCTATCTCAGTATATTTATCATGTTAATTAAAGCCAAGTGTAAAATATACTGAAGCGACGTCTAAATTTAATCACGGTTTTTGTCTCCAATGTATACATTGCTGATCACATGCAGGGAAAGAAAATATTATAACTACTGAGGCATTAAATTACATATAGAGCATCTCAGACAGTTGCTTATATATTTAAAGATATGTGCGTATATAGGAATAAATATAGGAACCTAGACATATATTAATATTATCTTGTGAGAATATGTATTGTTTTCAACAAAGACTTGAAAGAGGGCAAATTTATTTATATCAGTGATTTTGTTCAACTGGGAATTATCTGGAGCTCTTAAAATTTATCAAGCAGATATTTAGCTAATACCACATGCTAGTAGTATATATATATATATATATATATATATATATATATATATATATATATATATATATATATACCCTTATATGTGTACAGATTCGCAAATAAATAAGAGCTAGTGAAGCCTTCATATTTAGTCTCATACAAACCTTAGGGCATTAGCTTTAGCACCAGTGACCTGGAATGCTTCAAAGTTATATAAATAGATCATTTTGAAATAAATTGCTACAATTTCCATTCTTCTGTGCTTAATTGTGCTGTGATTTATAATCAGAATAAGGAAGATTCCATGAAAACTGTTTCGAAACGTACCTATAGAATCTAAATTAGCGTGTCTCACTCAATTGCATATATACGTCTTGCATCGTGCTCTAAAATGTCACGGGTATTGGGCGGTTTTTAGATCAGAAACAATAATTTTGCATCAAAGACCGATAATAAAAAAGCATAATATTTTCTCCATGAAATACGCGTGTATCATTTCCTATTATTTAGTGGAAAGATATTTTGGAATTCTGAAATATCTTTAATATTTTCAGCAATATATGACAAACAAAAAAAATAAAATAATGTGATATTAATGTTTCTGTTGAAAGAAGAAGCTCATATTATTTTTGCATTTACAAGAAACCCTCAGCAATATGAAGGATATTTCTTCGTGAATTACTATGCGAACTACTGCTGACTAAATGAAAAATTAGCCAAATCATCATTTACTAGTAGACTGTATATAAATAACGTGAAACGCTCAGAAATTTGAGGGTATTTGAAAAGAAATTTATTTCTCTCAAGGACTCACCGATACCATTTATATTCTCATTTTTATTCTACCGCATCCAAATATTAATTGCTATGCCATAATCAGCAAACAATCGGAAACTCAAAAAGCCTACTGGACCATCTGGCATTCATCAGACCTTGGTTCCTCCATGCTTTCCATCAGCCGCAACCTCGCTCAACTGAAGTCAATGATCCCTGCACGCGACACTGGCGTGCAGACTCTCTTCTATCTAGACGATCCTTCCTAGTCCAATGGAATCTCCATTCCATCAGAACGATCTATCACGAAGTTGATGAAAGGACTTCTCTTTCTCAACTCCCTCCTCCCTTATGGTTATATACTTTGCTAGTCACAATTACATTCAACTTTACATATCCTACTTTTGATTCGTACTTCATTTCAATTGTTGGGCCTGTTGGCCTTTTCTGCAAAAAAATATTATTATTATTATTATTATTATTATTATTATTATTATTATTATTATTATATTATTATATATTATATTATTATTATTATTATATATATTATTATATATTATTATTATTATTATTATAAGATGATAATTCTTTGATACTTACCAAATGATGCCAGCTAATAAAAAATACAAGGTAAAAGGAATATCATACAATTATGTTTAAGGAATTGCGTACTTATCACAAACCTAGTTCACATTGGATCAGAAGTATATGCAAATAATAGCAAAAGCAACCATTTGATGTACGAAAGCGTTTGGTACATACGGGCAGTTCACCAGTCAGAGCCCTCACTACATCCAAGATCCACTACACATTACGTCATGGAATGTAAAACAGTTGTAATTTACATGTCAAAATTTATCGTTAGACTGCTCCGAGCAGAACAAGTAATGTTAGATTGTTGTAAGTTTTCCTTTGCGTGCACTTCATGCGAGAGTTCTGTGATATATAATTGTTCTGAAATATTTGCATTTTAGACAATGCTAAAGGTCAACTTCATCAATTTTATCCTAAATAACTTCTCTCATAAAATTGCATATTTCTAACTGAAATAATTGCTGTCCATATGTAGTACCAGGCCATCAGTGTTTTGTGACTGCATTACTAAAACTAAGCCAAACACACATTCAGTGATGTACAGCCGCCCTGCCAGGCAAAAAGTGCTATGTATCCGCTTTACTATAATTATAATTAATCCCGAAAGCCAAATCTGTATAGTTGCACTAATGCTCAAGTTCAAATACTAACACATATATATGATGATTTAACCCAGACAGTCAAAACTCTTTATCTGCCCTACCATTCAGCTAAAACTGTTTATCTGCCCTACCATTCAGTCGAAACTGTTTGTCTGCCCTATCATTCAGTCAAATCTAGGCATCTGAACTACGAAAGTTCTGATTAAACCAGGCAGTCCGCGTTTTCTCGATTCACCACTAGCTAACACATAAACATGGTGTTGATTTAACCTGGTAGTTAGTCCTGGATATCTAACCTACTACGCCGTCAGCTCTGGGTTTTTGTCAGCCTAACTCAATTACTATACAAGTCTCATAACTAACACGAAAATACGATGATGATTTAAGCCGGAAATTTGTGTTATCTATTTGTCCTACCAGGCAGTCTTCAATATGTTTTTATAATATTTCATTTAGGATAAAACCAGGCAGTCCAATTTATTCAGTGGAACTACTGTGCGAATCTTATAACAGTCACAATTCTTGCAAACGAAGTAAATATTAAAATGACTTAATCCAGAAGTTAGGGCTGCCTGTCTGCCCTGCCAAGGCATTCAGCGCTATGTATCTTCATTACTAAAAGTTGTATTTCCGATAATTAGTTAATGCAGAGCCTGAGCGATAATCAAAGCGCCTCGACGAGCATATAGAAGAACATTAAAACTGTTTTAAATTAAAAATGGGCGATTAATTTTTAAATGGTCATATATTTTTAAAAGGACAAGAGGTATGTGCAGGCTGGATTTGTCGCATTTGTCGAAATTTAAAGTCTTGCTGAAAGCATATTTATCTATGGATTTGCAATAAAACCTTAGGCATATGATTAGGAAACTAAATTGCAGATTAGGAATATCATGTTTTCCTATTGATAATTTACTTAGAGTACATGTGTCAAATATACTGACAGTGTTTGTTACGTCAGACGACAGTAGCAAAATTTCTGTAACTTTAAAAGCTCTTAACAGATAATTGTTAAAAATGAGTTTCTTTATAAATGTATATTTATAGAAATACTCTCAACCGGCCTTCAATTCACACTCCGAATTGAAATAAATGTACGTGCAACAGCCAAATTGTAAGAAATATTAAAAAGTATTAGCTTATGTCCGTATGATTTAATATAATATTTAATGGGAAAGTGAAATGACGGCACAGCAACAATTTGATTTAGGTAACTCCAAGTTAAAATAGGTGTAATTGATAATATGTCTTAAAGATAATTTATTGCGAGGCATGACCAAAGACTTCTATAATTTTAAAAAAATTTAAATTTAAACAATTAGACATTTAATAAAGGAAATTATTGTATTGAAAGAGAGAAGCATTGTTTTAGGTTATATGATCAATACTATATTTAAATGTCAGAAACGTTAATATAATTGCAGACCTTCTTCATATAGGACCGCTTATGTCAACATAAATAAGTACATCGGACCAGTTTTACCTGATTTAAACATGCCGCATTTCAAACATGCTTACAAATCTCAACTTCCAAACAAATGCATGAATGTAGTTTTCATTTTAGCTATATTGCGCAAGCAATTACATGCCTGTTTGTGTAAAATTCATTCTGAATTTCTTAAAATCGTTCTCTCAGATTTTCACGTATTTCAACTGTTAGCCACTAAGTATTTAACACTTATTATGTAATATAAGAGAAAAACTATTTTGTATTGAGTGCGACAGAATTCTACCACTATATATATATATATATATATATATATAGAGTATATATATATATATATATATATATATATATATATATATATATATATATATATATATAGAGTAAGTTGGCATCGAAGTCGCATGGTCGAGACTTAATATGATGTTAGCTTCACTACTTCAGGTTTACATATTCGTATAGGTGAGTGTACGTCCAATTGTTCTGCGGTCCTCACCCAAATATACAGTGGGTATAGAGCCTAATACCAGCTACTAAAGATGAGTCGCCAGTAAGCGCGAAACGAATGTACACATGAGATTATACTTTTCGTTCGTGTTGACTTCTGGTTATCATTCTCGTTATAATTGAACTAATTTTCTGATAGGTATGTAATACCTAACGCTTAATTTCATATATATTTGCTCTTCGCATTAAACAGTATCTAATTCTATGTACCACGCTGTTCCTCCAAAATCTTAAATACGAAACAAAAAATTTGATTTGTATTAGAAAAAAGCATCATAATTTTAAGAAATAATTAACAGGCTATACAGAAATTTAAAAATTCATATATTTCATGGTGAAAAGGTTTAAATTTACTTTATGTATGTTTTGCATAACAGCAGCGGATAATTTCAACTGTCACATTTTCTAGTCTACGATGGTTTATCAAATCACACAAAAATAACTCACTAAGAAGCAATGTTCTTAAATCAAAATGCAGAAAAGCATGCTGGAAAACTTCACTATGCCAAACATATTAATTTATAATAATATAAAATTGATCAATTTAAATTTTGTAAAGATCTATTCAATTAATTCAGGCAAACTACGCATATGACGTTCTTGTGCCAAATATAACAAACGGTTAAAGAAGTATTTATTATACTACCTAAAGTATTGTTTTCGTTTTCCCCAATATCCGTTCTTAATAGCTCTTCTCCTATACTCTCGTGTATCAAAGAGAATACCCACACCCACCCATACACAACAATCAATACACACATACGTGTTCACTTATCTAATTTGACATTAATGCAATGAGTATAGGCAAATCATATGGGTTAAATACTGTTTGTTGCGAAGAACTAATATATATGCAAGTATGTATTAGGTGTTGCGAACCTAGTAACAAATTAGTTCAGTTGTGACCAGAAGGATAAACCGAAGACAGCATGAACGGAAAGTATAATCTCATTCACATTCGTTTTGTGCTTACTTGCGACTCACCAGTAGGAGCCGGTATTGCGCCCTTTAACCACTATATATTTTGGTCAAGAATATGGGACAATAGGACGGTACAATCTCCTATTTTTAGTAACCGATACCGACATTATTGTATCGAAAATGTACATGGTACTAACGCTATGGTTTCTGAGTTGGTACATGGTATCAATATGATGGATATCAATTTATGCTATAGTTCACCGAAGTTAAGATTTATAAATACCCTGAACACCTGTTACTCCAGTAAATCCATATTGGTTGGCACATACGCCTATCTGTGATGTTTAGATTTTTTTTCCTCACGTTCATTTATATTCATATCCTGCATAAATTTAATTTTACATTTATATATATGTGTTCAAAGCATATATATATATATATAAACATATGAGAAACAATACGTGCTTTTACGATTCATATTTATTTAATTATTAATACTTATTTATATGTATTTATACCTACATGTTATATTTAAATATCAATTCATATGTACGTCTACACACTATATCTTATGCATATATAAACAATCATATAAGCAATCATGTGGGTTCTTCACAGATCTTTTTTAATTAACTTTATATATTGTTCACTTTATATCATATATAAACATATGTATGTGTGTATGCATGCATATACTATATAAATACTGCATATCCCAACCATGTGAGTTAAATATACTTGTGTTTTTATATAAATCAATTTATATATATATATATATATATATATATATATATATATATATATATATATATTTATGATATCCATGCCGTTTTAATTAACACAGTATTCTTATAATTAGGAAAACAACACATAAATAACAAAGTGGCTAAAGGCCATTTATTTGAATACCTAAACATCTCTTATACAACTCAGTAAGCATATTTATACATTTTGGGTTTTCAATTGATTATGCTATTGGTAACAAATCTGACTCGTTATTACTGTTGTTTCTTGTTCTGCCTAGTTGGTGAGTGTGTATGCGTTTGTGTTTGTGTTGTGTATGCGTGTTTGTATGTAAAGGTCATTCTCGCAGTATTGCGAAGTGATGTCTGAGATCTTGTCATTATTGTTTTGGTATCTTGAGAGTTATCCATTTGTGAACATTGTTCACTGTTACATGTACAAGTGCTATTTTTCCCAGTATAGTTGATCGTTTCACCCCGCTGTGCAAGATTGCTATTTTCGCTTGGTAACAACGCTAATGTTGATTGCAATGTTAAACGCTCACATTGTTTGGAGACTTCTGTCATCGTATGCGCCTCTGTTATTTCCACTTCACATTGTTGCCAAATCCGATTGTACGTTTGTTGATTCTAGTAGAGGGCCTAATGGTTCTTGGCTGGATACTAGTAGATTGTTGTTGAATTTTGTTATTCTTGGCCAGTCGATAAGGATATCATGTTGATGAAACTTTTGAATGTTAAGGTCAGGTGCTTGTTGTTTTATGTAAAGTGCTTCGTAGATAAATAATAATTTTTCGGATTTTGCTTTATGTAAAATTGTGAAATTGGTCGAATTGACAGGGTGCCCCGTTGCCAATATATGATCGGAAATAGCTGATTTTCCTGACGGTGGCAAGCCTTTGTTAATCAATTTCTGTGGCAAATGTTGCTGGATTCTGCCTATCAATTGCTTCTTCGTACGTCCGATATATGCTACCGCACATACATGAGAATGTAGAACTATGAATGATTTGGAGAGAATTAGCAAGATGATCTTTGGCATCCAACCTGCTTGATTCTCTGTGTACTGAATGTCATATTAACTAACACTGGGAAAGTTGTCCTTAGTTATTCTATTAAGCCGATCCAGACATCAAATTCACTCTCAAGGTGAAAAAAAGGCGACAGTTTTCCCTTCCTTGACATCAAACTCACTCGAGAAGCAAACGAATTTGTTACTAGCCATACATAGAAAATCCACTTTAACCGGACAATACATTCACTACAACAGTAGTGTGCCAAGAAATCCAACAAAAACTTAGTAAACAACCTAGCAAACATAATCAGGAAGATCTGCTCTGAACACAAGATTGAGGAAGAACTGGGCTATCTGAGGAAAATTTTGCTAATGAACAACTACCCAGAGCGGTTCATTGATGTCAACATCAGACCACGGCAGATTCGTACTAGAGAGGATACTGGCAAGCAGGTTTTCCTGAACTTACCATTTAGAGGCGACGTACCAGCCTCAATAATTGCACGGCGGCTGAATAAAATAACTAAGGACAACTTTCCCAGTGTTAAAGTTAATATGACATTCAGTACACAGAGAATCATGAGGTTGGATGCCAAAGATCAATTGCCAATTCTCTCCAAATCATTCATAGTCTACAAATTCTCATGTGCAGGCGCATATATCCAAGACAATCTGAAGAAGCAATTGATTGGCAGATGTTAATCAGCAACATTTGCCACAGAAATTGATTAACAGGCTGCACCGTCAGGAAGAAAGGTAGCTATTTCGATCATATATTGGCAACGGGGCACCCTGTCAATTCGACTAATTTAATTTACATAAAGCAAATCGAAAAATTACACTATTTATCTACGAAGCACTTGCCAAAAACAACAAGCACCTGACCTTAACATTCAAAAGTTTCATCAACATGATATCCTTATCGACTGGCCAAGAATAACAAAATTCAACAACAATCTACTAGTATCCAGCCAAGAACCATTAGGCCCTCTACTAGAATCAACAAACGTACAATCGGATTGGCAACAATGTGAAGTGGAAATAACAGAGGCGCATACGATGACAGAAGTCTCCAAACAATGTGAGCGTTTAACATTGCAATCAACATTAGCGTTGTTACCAAGCGAAAATAGCAATCTTGCGCAGCGGGGTGAAACGATCAACTATACTGGGAAAAATAGCACTTGTACATGTAACAGTGAACAATTTGCACAAATGGCTAACTCTCAAGATACCAAAACAATAATGACAAGATCTCAGACATCACTTCGCAATACTGCGAGAATGACCTTTACATACAAACACGCATACACAACACAAACACAAACGCATACACACTCACCAACTAGTCAAAACAAGAAACAACAGTAATAACGAGTCAGATTTGTTACCAATAGCATAATCAATTGAAAACCCAAAATGTATAAATATGTATGATTGTATAAGAGATGTTTAGTATTCACGAAATAAATGGCCTTTATCCACTTTGTTATTTATGTGTTGTTTTCCAGTATAAACGTATATATATATATATGAGCAAAAATATGGGTCCTTTGAACTTCAGGTACATCGATTTCACCTTGAGAACAGTAGATATCAACTTTGAATATATTATTATATAATGACATTTTATATGAATACATAGATATCTATTAATATATTCGCCTACACAATTCATCTGATATGTACACATAAATCAACATATACATGTTGACTTCAGTTATAGTGACTGAGTCGTTTATGCGGATTTACTCCGTATTAATAATAAATTTTTCGACTAGCCGAGATTTAATCAATTCTAACTACGCAGTCAAAATCTACATTTATACAGACAATCTTATTAAGGTTTCCAATTCATCATAAGCCATTTTATTCAATTCAACACAAATGGTTTATTTTTAATCAATTATTAATTGGCTGTAACTACAATAAGCAACCATTTTAACAATAATTGTTTGCGCGGGTGGTGGTAACAATTCTTTAAATCAAGTTTGCGAGCTTGAAGTAAACACTAATCCCATTGTTTTTAATCAGTCGTCGAACAACATAACAAAACTACCGTCAGCCGCAATGTTATTCGACGACTGGTTAAATACAATGGGATTGGTGTTGCGAACTCGCAAGCTTGATTAGTACAATCAATTGATAAATTGTATTGCTTATAAATATCCATTCATACATATACGTGTACACACCAAATATATATTATGCATATATAAATAAACGTACAAGCAACCTAGTGAGTTCAACCCACATTTTATCTGAATATATAGAATCACTCACATACCTGCCTCACCTACATATACCTATACATATACATTATATGCATATTTAAATAGACATATAAGCAAACAGATGACTTCCTCCTATATCTTAAATTAATAAATAATAATATCCATCCACCTATATTTACGTGTACGTATATATATATATATATATATATATATATATATATATATAATGCATATCTGAACAAACATATAAACAAACATGTTAGAACCTACCGGATCTTATTTAAATATTTTCATGTCCATCCATCTGTCCATATATATACATGTAAAAATCGTATATATTATGTTTATTCAAATCCACATATAAGTATCTACCTATGATCCATCAGTGCGCACGATTCAATATAATTATAGTATATCGGCTAAGTTACACCCTTCTCTCCCCATCTAAATTGTTCCGTTTACTATCTCAAATTCCTTTTCGAGTCGCTTAGTCGAATTTACAGTTAACTCTGGTTTCTTCAATTCATGCTTTCTGCCAATCAAGAAAGCCTTATTAAATTTGGAGCCACAGATGTCACATTCATGACGTTCATTCCTGATTTTATTTCAATTGATTCCCTAATCAACCTGGTTAATCTATTTCGGTTACATAATGCAATCCGTTTACAGCCATCCCAGTTTATCTGATGACCTGTCTCCATTGAGTGCCTGGCTAGATCTGATCTATGACTATGTCCATATTTGCATGCCGTTTTATGCTCCCCTCTACGTACCTTTATTGGACGCATGGTTTCACCTATATACCTGAGTTTGCAATCTTTACAAGGTATCTCATAAACCCCTGATGTGTTGAAGGGTTCTATTTTTTCTTTCTGATTCGGTAGCTTATTGCCTATAGTAACTGATTGTCTTAATACTGTTCTTATGTTGTATTTCGTTGCTAATGTCCTAATTTTTCTACTTAATCTGGAATCTGGTAGAACCAGAGTTCTGTGCTTATCTTCATTTTGCTTTTCTAAATCCCTTACCTGTTTTGCCTGGTTTATTTTTCCATTAAATCTCCATAGCGTCTCGTTTATGATTTTATCAATTAATTTTGCCGGATAACCATTTATCCTGAATATTTCTTTCAATTTCATCAGTTCTTTGTCCCTATATTTTAAATCCACTATTTTAAGACTTCTTATTATCATGGATTTTAGAATGCCTATTTTCATCCCAAACGGGTGATTAGAGCAGTAATTCAGGAGGATACCAGAATAAGTATCTTTCCTATAAATATCTTTTTCTAATATCTGACCCATTCGTTTTAATTTCACATCCATAAATGACAATTCTTCTTTTCTTTCTTTTTCCAATGTAAATTTTAACTCTCCTAGTTGATTAGCTAAATACAGAAAATTCTCCAACTCCTTATCCCCATGATTCCAAATTAAGAAGATGTCATCTAAGAATCTTAAATATAAGTTTGGTTTGAGGGGAGATCTGAACAAGAGATTTTTTCTAAATAATGCATGTAAATATTAGCGACTGGGACCGATAATGGTTGTCCCATAGGAACACCTTTAACTTGTAGGTAGAATTCATTTCTAAATATAAAGTATGTAGAGGACAGATTGGTTCACGAACAATCTCAGAAAAGCTAATTGTTGACAGCCCCAGAATGACGGCCAAGTGAGAACCTCACAATCAATAGTCAACACTGTGTAAACGAATCAATTTTTTACCGAGTCACGAGTGCTATCAATTATTTCGCAATTTCTAGTTGCGTATTGAAGTTCGGCGATGACTGCAGTGCACAAGAAAGAATACCATTCAAAGGTTAAAAAAGTACAAACATTATTATTTAATAAGGTTCAAATAAAATTCACTGTCACTCAAGTAAAATTCTAAATAAGTGAATAATAAGCATATTTAAAAAGACCTCTAGAAAAATTACATAATTAATTAAAATGAAAGGAATTCTTAACTTAAAATTATAATTACTGATACATGTAACTGTCAATCTGAAAATATAGGTCTATGAATGTAGAAATTGAAAGGTCACTAAGAAAGGTCTATGCAAAGTTTACCTAACGAAGGCTGTGCTGCATTGAATATTTTCAGCATAAAATAAACATTGCGTTAGGTAGCACATGTTTCACCAGTTCTGTTATTCGTGGCCACTCCTCATAGATAGCTAGAATTGCTCTAGCCATTGAACGTACTCGTGACTCTTTCAATGTTACGCAATGCTTCGTCCATACAGATAAAATATGTTGTCAAATTTTGCCGTTATTGTTTACTTTAACTTCTGTTAAACATATGATAAACAATCTGTCTCAGTGCGAAAAATGATGTTTGGTGAAGTGGATCAATATCGGAATTTCAACGCACACGTGTACACACTGGAAGTAAAGTTTGACCAAAAAAACGTAAACTGGTATAATTTCCAATTGATTGCATGAAAAGGCTTTAGCTGCGGCTTCTTGATTTTAAAAACCAATGCTCTAGCGCTCGATCACCGGTCGCAACATTTCTGACTATATTTGAGCAGTACAACAAGAACGAAAGCGGTGTAGTTTATAACCTTCCTTTGCTATTTCGATCATTGCTTGTAAACGTTTTATGTCATAACACGTTAATAAAAATTATAAATTATGAAACATATTAACGTTTCTAACCGATTGCCTTAATTTAGTTAAATTAGTTAGTTTTTAATTTATTATATACTGGATTGTATAACTTTTGATATCATTAATTAAGTTAATTTCATTTTACTGTTCCCCCTTTTTGTTGAAAATAAAATATTCAATACCAATTATAGAAGTAATTATTGGCCTGAAAATGTTTGTCTAGTAAAGAGCTTTTATGAGCTGTCTATTTAAATAAAGTTAAACATTTCTCTAAGCTAATCAATTTATTTATTAATTTTTAACTAAAAAGTCTGGAAGAGATTGCTTCGATTTTTTGTAAAAAATTATAATGCGCAAATATTAATTGTATCAATAAATCCTAACTTTGGTTTGTGGCCTTGTCATTTACGCTTCAATTGGTTTTCGCATCTTTATAATTTATAAGTTCACTTATTTGAAATGATTATTATCAGCCCACCTGAGAATTTTGCCGTCCTTTGTGTTAAGGCAGGTTCTAGCAAAGAATTAACGGTAAAGTATGTTTAAAGATCATAAATGTTTCCTATTCATTTATTGATTTTTCTGATCATTAAACAGATTATCTAGTCATATTTATATAAAACTTCATAAATAATTGCAAAATAGATTTTACTAGAACCGAGATGAACTTTTTGAAAACAAATCCGATTCCGTACATGTGGTAACATTGGTTAAACTGGTAAATATTTAGATTCCATCTACTTCCATTAGTTAACTCAATTTGCGTGATATTTAATATTTCACGAGCAAATTAAATTCAGTGTATTACATTCCGCTAAACATAAAATGTTCTGAGAAAATGCATATTAATTGTTTTACACACTTCGATTAATATACGTCACTTAAAAACCCGTTTTAAAAATATTACCATTACAAAATAAGTATATATAATTTTAATAGAAGACGAAATGCAAATTAAAATAGATAAACTCAGTCGAGTTGTTGTACTCTAGCTTCCATTTTATACACTCTCCTTATATTTTCGTGACGTTTCAATCGAGAGTGAACATTTTCAGACGCCACACATAACTTTAGAAGCATTAAAACGTTAGTGTTCTACTTTTGTATAGCCTTCACCTATTTGCTATAAATTTACCTAAAATCATACCTGTATTGGAAATTCAATGATTTAAAACATTGAACTGACACTGTAGCACAGGTTTATGTCATTCGGGCTTGTTTCATATTAATATTCAATTTATTAATTTATATTATAAATTTACCTTCCTCCGATAGATAAACTAAAGGATTTCTGTTCATTGTGTTAAAAGAACATTTTCACATACAATTTTACGTTCCTACTTTATGCCGTATGTAGTGGTTATCGATTGTCGAATCGGCACAAATTTATTCATCTTTCTTCTGTTGACGCGCCTTCATATTCTGACTTCTATGCAGCAGAAGAATTCCGTTTTAGCCATGCTAAAGTTAATCTAATCCAGATAAGTAACTTAACCAGTCCAAATTAAGAAGACAATCCGAAAAACTAACGGCTTTATCAATATTATTTAAAGATTAATAAAAGTTTGTTCAAAAAATGCCACATCAACACGAAGCAGAACTGGTTATACTTTATTGTATAAAAAAATTACGTGAAAGGTCGGTAATGTGCTGCCTGGTTTCAATTCGTCGACAAAAGCGTCTTGGCAACACACACTTCTGAAATTAAAATTTATATTCAACTAAAATTGGCTAGATTAATCTTATGAAGTTAAGCGACCATTGATCACGTGCGCGTTGATAACAGTTAGATAAATCATGGTTGCGATCTAGATATAAACATCAGTCCAATTATGTATATACATTAGTCCGTTTAAACCGTGCATTGTGCAATTTTGTAAAGGCAATTCATCCAGTATACCGATTTCGACCTTATTGGGGTCTCCTCATGTACTGTCTAGAAGTTTCCGCGGACAGGGTTTGATCCTGTGCACGTCTGCATCGGATTGTTTGACTCTAGACCTTGAGCCACCCTGTCACAGAATGTGTGAACTGAATAGATTTTATGTAAGTCCAGTCAATAATTACACAATGGTAAAACATTAGAAAAAGTTAAATAGGAAAATACATAATAATTAAGTCTTTGACTCAGTCAATAGTTGGCGTCCGAACTGTTATACAAAATTTATCCAAGCGTTTAAGTTTGCCTAGCTGCACAGTTTTATCTTACCCAACATCGACAGAGAAATCTGATACGCTGTAATTTGCGGCGAGAAATAAACCACGATTTACCTCTATTTACCAAATTTATTAGGAAACCTTGTCGGCAGTTATTAGGCAGATCATCATTTACCGTGCGCTGAATATATTGAATAAATTACCAAAGTTCTGCTGGTATATTTCCAAGAACTTACACCTTTTACACATTGCGGGCTGATATTCGCTTTGCCGTGGCATAGAAATTACAAAAATTAACCATCAGAGATTTGCTGTATCTATTTCCAAGAAAGTCAACCATTCAACGCAAATCAGAAAAGCTTCTAAATTTTCGTATAAGCAAAGTCAAAAGCAATGGCTGTGTGGCTTCAACAAAGGGTCATCAATTCTTGGCAGACGGTTGATCATTTCGTCGCAGCATATGCAATACCAACAACAACAACAACAATCATAGTTTTGTCGAATCTCTTTCAATAAAATGTCGTCAAATAAGCACGGGACAGAACAAAAATTGAAGCCATTCTGTTGCATGGTGTTCAAGATTCCACTCACGTTTCCCAGCTTTACTTTCATCATAACGACCAACGCCTGTTGGATCACTACAAATTTATCCATCATCCAATAGCAAACCTGCTCTCCTAGTCTAAATTCTGTTCTGTAGGTTTATTCCGTTCCACCAAATGTATAATTATGAATAAATGGCTGTAAGCTAATCATTAAATGAACGTGATGCCACGCGAATCGCCGGTTTTTACAGTGAATACTATTTACAAAATACTGCATATTTGCTTGGTCCTAAAATTCTAAGGAGTCTACCGTTATTTTCAAAAAATTGCATCTTTACATTCTCAAAAATGCAATAGTGATTTGCCCTTCTCAGGCGATAGCTGGCGGTCTCCATTGTGGATCTATCAGTCAGCGACAAGCTGGTGGTTCTGCCGTTTCTCATTTTAATGTTCTCATCAAACGGCCGCTCGCAGGTAAGCAAAGTTCCAATACCTCCTCACATAATATTACGTGTTTCTACCGGGCTTTTCCTATCGCATCCTTCTGTAACAAATCAGAAGACACAATGTACCATTTTTTCATTCTGTATTAACGGAACTAGGCATGCCAATCTCAAGAAAACTTCTTTTTTATATAAATTGCCTATCACATTTATGTACCACAACTCACCATAACGGTAATGATTTCCGGTAGCCACGTCTGTTACTACGGCCTAAATTCAATAATTAACAGTTGCATAGCAAAGCAGTTCGTCTCAAACACAAAATATATCTTCGTAGGCAAGCCGCAAAATCGCACATATAATTATTTGTACGATCTCGAAATCCTAGCAGTAAACCGGTTATCTTTCTGACTTGACTACTTTCTTCGAACTAGACGATCGGCTAACGGTATTTTTTTAATTACTTATAAGTTGCGGAATTAAATCGAGTAAAAAAACAAGTTTTTCTGTTATGGCTAATAAATCACAGGACATTACACTTTATAGAAAACCAGGAGTGCGCTCGAAAACATTCAAGCAAAGTGACTGAATACATTTATAATAATATAAAATAGAGACGGCTGTTGTATGGGTCAATGAAACCATTAATTGTCACCGAAAGGTGAACATGAAATGCAGGAGGCTGCTTTTCCTAGGCTCGTCAATGAAGAATTGAATACTAGTATCCGATTACCTGTTTTCTTTGAAATTTATTTATCCGTTAACTAAAAATCCGTTCTGATTGTGTTTGTTGTTATTTTTCAAACACTTGTTTTATTAATAGTCTTTAAATTCTATATCAAAAACTGTTATTTTTCTGGCTTGACAACGTCATTTTAGCTGAAGCACTCGTTCTAGAAGGCAATGGGCAAACGGTTTAGCATGCAGGAGCAATTTGTGGTGGTGCATTTGGCATTAACTAATACAATTTTTGCTCAGCCAAGATGCTACTGTTTTATGTTGTTGAACTAAATCGAATCGACATCGGTTGATGCTGCTACGCCCAGTGAATGATAGGTCACTTCGCAATGTAAATGACAGGATTGTACGCAATGAATTCGACATAGCTGGCTCCAGTTAATTTTTCCAGAAATTTGAACATGAATTGCAGAAGGCTGTGCTGTATAGGCATGGCGTTGCCAAATTGAATTCGTGCGGCCTTACATTATGTACAGGATCCAACCTTATTAATTAATGAGAATCCCACAGATGTCAAGTCGGTTTCAGTCTTAATACACCTATTTGAGTCTGATAAGCTAGTTGAGCTAATTTGATAGTGTCCTCGAAATTACGATTAGCTTCCATGTTGATCGAACTTATATATATATATATATATATATATATATATATATATATATATATATATATATATATATATATATATAGGTAAACATTTTACTAGGCACCGGACTGTGTACTTCTTACGTAACAATACATTTGAATCAAAAACATGGAAAGAAATAAGACACAAAAACAGAATTTTTAAATTGCCTATTCCCGAACGCTCCCAATATGCACGCGTAAAAGACAAGATTATAAGATGTTGATATTGTGAAGATTAAGATTTGTAAACATCAAAATGTAGAAAACCACAAATGCAGCTTGCTATAGAAAGTCACATTAGAACAATTTCAGAATACCTGAACCATATTATGCACATTTCAAAAGTATGCATGCTGCAAAGTATCTAAACAAATAATGTTCTAGATATTAAATGAATTATGTCTTTTTTTATTAATATTCGTTTCAATCAGCCACTGTGGTTTAAATTTATCAATAAATGTTACTCTAACTTTGTCGGAGGAAATATCTTCCTCTACACGTGATACTGGAACATATAACTTTTCTGTTGTTATTTGATAATATTTATTTTATTTCTGTATTATTTTCTCAAAATCCGATTATTAAATCTGTCAATTGTCTGGCTTGGCGTCTTAACTGAGTCTGCGATTTTCCTTCGAGTTCAGATGAATTAAACGTACAAATTGTTAGATGGGAATGGGCCTGCAGTTTAGCAGACACACTTTGAGAGTGAGTCGGTTATTCGGACGTCGGAGCGACTTCTGCTAATTCAAATGTCTTTGAATAATACCAGTACTTGTAATTTAGTACAAAAGAGGTAAAAAACAAGCACTTAAAAATATTTCAGATTTCGCAAAATGATGTATGCCAAATTTTCCTGCATTTTTGATGGCATTTTTATAAACAACACAATTTTTTGCTACATGTTTAAATTGCCATCAACAAAATAAAGTGTTCGGTTTGCTGAGAATTAGTAGGTTCAAACAAATTTATTCTGTAGGCTCAGCAAATCCTAACTCCAAAGATGTCACCGAATGCATTATTAGCAATAAAATGAGCACAAACATTCCCACTGAGAGAAAAAGGACATCAGACAGATGTGCCTCAGTGCAAGACATATCTATTTAAATAAACAATAATTTATTGCGCGGTTGGTGGTTACAATTCTTTAAATCAAGTTCGCGAGCATGAAGTAAACACCAATCCCATTGTATTTAACCAGTCGTCGAACAACATAACTGGCGGTAGTTTTGTTACGTTGTTCGATGACTGGTTACTTTAACAGAATTGGTTTTTAATTCAAGCTCGCAAATTTTATTTAAAGAATTGTCCATTTAATAATCAAAAGTAAAAGTTGTAAGCTAATAACTAAAAAGTTGAAAATTGATCCAATAGAACGGTTTCTACCTTAATAAGAACTTATCAACTAATATTTCCGAGAATGGGGCAGGCCAGAGAATATTTTATTTAGAGACTGAGAACCTATGTATTGCGTCACACTGCAGAACGCGAAAAAATCTTCAGCCGTATAAAAAAATGACATTTTTTGTTTACAGTTTTTATCTGGTGAAGCTAATGTGGCATCTCTTTCACCTAACTAGCCATTTCACATTTTGCATTATAGGACAGACAACACACCACCTTATAAATTGGATTTTATTGGTGAATTATGCAAATGAACAACCATTAATTGCGCATCAAATTACAAAAATTAATTGGATCCGTTATGCGATTTTGACGTAAACATCGATCAAATTACATATATATATATATATATATATTCTTATAATTAGGAAAACAACACAAATAACAAAGTGGATAAAGGCCATTTATTTCGTGAATACTAATCATCTCTTATACAATCATACATATTTATACATTTTGGGTTGTCAATTGGTTATGTTATCGGTGACAAATCTGACTCGTTATTACTGCTGTTTCTTGTTTTGACTAGTAGGTGAGTGTGTATGCGTTTGTGTTTGTGTTGTGTATGTGTGTTTGCATGTAAAGGTCATTCTCGCAGTATTGCGAAGTGATGTCTGAGATCTTGTCATTATTGTTTTGATAACTTGAGAGTTAGCCATTTGTGCAAATTGTTCACTGTTATCTATACAAGTGCTATTTTTCCCAGTATAGTTGATCGTTTCACCCCGCTGCGCAAGGGTGCTATTTTCGCTTGGTAACAACGCTAATGTTGATTGTCGTGTTAAACGCTCACACTGTTTGGAGACTTCTGTCATCGTATGCGCCTCTGTTATCTCAACTTCACCTTGTTGCCTCGTATGCGCCTCTGTTATCTCAACTTCACCTTGTTGCCAATCCGATTGTACGTTTGTTGATTCTAGTCGAGGGCCTGTTGGTTCTTGGCTGGATACTAGTAGATTGTTGTTGAATTTTGTTATCCTTGGCCAGTCGATAAGGATATCATGTTGATGAAACTTTTGAATGTTAAGGTCGGGTGCTTGTTGTTTTATGTAAAGTGCTTCGTAGATGAATAATAATTTTTCGGATTTTGCTTTATGTAGAATTGTGAAATAGGTCGAATTGACAGGGTGCCCCGTTGCCAATATATGATCGGAAATAGCTGATTTTCCTGACGGTGGCAAGCCTTTGTTAATCAATTTCTGTGGCAAATGTTGCTGGATTCTGCTTATCAATTGCTTCTTCGTACGTCCGATATATGTGCTACCGCACATACATGAGAATTTATAGACTATGAATGATTTGGAGAGAAGTGGCAATTGATCTTTGGCATCCAACCTCATGATTCTCTGTGTACTGAATGTCATATTAACTTTAACACTGGGAAAGTTGTCCTTAGTTATTCTATTCAGCCGCCGTGCAATTATTGAGGCTGGTATGTCGCCTCTAAATGGTAAGTTTAGGAAAACCTGCTTGCCGGTGTCCTCTCTAGTACGAATTTGCCGTGGTCTAATGTTGACATCAATGAACCGCTCTGGGTAGTTGTTCATTAGCAAAATATTCCTGAGGTAGCCCAGTTCTTCCTCAATCTTGTGTTCAGAGCAGATCTTCCTGATTCTGTTCGCTAGGTTGTTTACTAAGTTTCTTTTGTGGGATTTTGGCACACTACTGTTGTAATGAATGTATTGTCCAGTGAAAGTGGATTTTCTATGTATGGCCAGTGTCAAATCTCCGTTTGCTTCTCGAGTGAGTTCCATACATATACATGTATCACCCTGGAAAAAACCAGTCTGAAAGGTATAATTGACCAGTGCGCATTCTACAAAAGGTATGTAGATGATATCTTGTTGTTCATCTCAGAAGCAGCAGACCCTTCCGAAATCCTCAAACAAGCAAATGGAGTCGATCCAGACATCAAATTCACTCTCGAAGTAGAGAAAGACGACAGTTTCCCATTCCTTGACATCAAACTCACTCGAGAAGCAAACGGAGATTTGACACTGGCCATACATAGAAAATCCACTTTCACCGGACAATACATTCATTACAACAGTAGTGTGCCAAAATCCCACAAAAGAAACTTAGTAAACAACCTAGCGAACAGAATCAGGAAGATCTGCTCTGAACACAAGATTGAGGAAGAACTGGGCTACCTCAGGAATATTTTGCTAATGAACAACTACCCAGAGCGGTTCATTGATGTCAACATTAGACCACGGCAAATTCGTACTAGAGAGGACACCGACAAGCAGGTTTTCCTAAACTTACCATTTAGAGGCGACATACCAGCCTCAATAATTGCACGGCGGCTGAATAGAATAACTAAGGACAACTTTCCCAGTGTTAAAGTTAATATGACATTCAGTACACAGAGAATCATGAGGTTGGATGCCAAAGATCAATTGCCACTTCTCTCCAAATCATTCATAGTCTATAAATTCTCATGTATGTGGGGTAGCACATATATCGGACGTACGAAGAAGCAATTGATAAGCAGAATCCAGCAACATTTGCCACAGAAATTGATTAACAAAGGCTTGCCACCGTCAGGAAAATCAGCTATTTCCGATCATATATTGGCAACGGGGCACCCTGTCAATTCGACCAATTTCACAATTCTACATAAAGCAAAATCCGAAAAATTATTATTCATCTACGAAGCACTTTACATAAAACAACAAGCACCCGACCTTAACATTCAAAAGTTTCATCAACATGATATCCTTATCGACTGGCCAAGGATAACAAAATTCAACAACAATCTACTAGTATCCAGCCAAAAACCAACAGGCCCTCGACTAGAATCAACAAACGTACAATCGGATTGGCAACAAGGTGAAGTTGAGATAACAGAGGCGCATACGAGGCAACAAGGTGAAGTTGAGATAACAGAGGCGCATACGATGACAGAAGTCTCCAAACAGTGTGAGCGTTTAACACGACAATCAACATTAGCGTTGTTACCAAGCGAAAATAGCACCCTTGCGCAGCGGGGTGAAACGATCAACTATACTGGGAAAAATAGCACTTGTATAGATAACAGTGAACAATTTGCACAAATGGCTAACTCTCAAGTTATCAAAACAATAATGACAAGATCTCAGACATCACTTCGCAATACTGCGAGAATGACCTTTACATACAAACACACATACACAACACAAACACAAACGCATACACACTCACCTACTAGTCAAAACAAGAAACAGCAGTAATAACGAGTCAGATTTGTCACCGATAACATAACCAATTGACAACCCAAAATGTATAAATATGTATGATTGTATAAGAGATGATTAGTATTCACGAAATAAATGGCCTTATCCACTTTGTTATTTGTGTTGTTTTCCTAATTATAAGAATACTGTGTTAATTAAAAGGGCATGGATATAATAAAGAATATATATATATATATATATATATATATATATATATATATATATATATATATATATACTCTCTCTATATATATCACATAAATGAGTAGACCAGGCAATCCAGTTTACAATAGAAGAGGAAAAAAACGGATATTTATCCTTCCTAGATGTAGGAATAACGAGAGATGAAGAAGGTACTCTCTCAAGGTCAGTTCACCAGAAATCAAGCTGGACTGGACAATATGTCCATTATATGAGTAGTGTGCCAAGGGCGTACAAAAGAAACCTAATAATGAATTTGGGCACACGAATACGCAGGATTTGTTCACCAGGCAACATTGAAGTAGAGCTAAATTTGCTTCGCGAAGCGTTGAGAAATAATGGATATCCGGCCTGGTTCATCGAATACAACTTGAGGCAACACAACAAAATCGTGGCCAATTTGGAAGAAAATCAAACTCCCCAGATAGTAACGCTTAGTGTTCCCTTTGGAGGTGATCTTCCAGCGGAAATCTTCAAACGGAAAGTAATTCGAGCGACAAAAGCACAGTTTCCATCAATACAGGTGAGAGTGGGGTCCAACACAACAAAACTGATGCGCACGAATGGAAAAGATAGCCTCTCTGTGACGTCAACACCTTTGTCTGTATACAAATTTCAATGTACCTGCAACGCTCAGTACATCGGCAGATCAAAAAAGAGGCTCGAAACTAGAATAAATCAGCATCTCCCTCAAAAACTATTAAAGAGTGGTGCAGCTCCTGCACAAAAATCAGCAATTTGCGAACATGTACTACTCACAGGTCATACTGTTAGTAGTAACAATTTTTCAGTTCTCTACAAGGCAAAAACAGAGAAAATGCTTCTAGCTTTTGAAGCTATTGCAATTAATAAGCTGAAGCCCTGCTTAAACGTGCAGAAAATAATTCAAAAAGAAATTAAATTGGACTGGAACAAAGACATAATCGACATGCCTTTAAAAATAGCCAACGCTTCGCAAAATACGACACATACATCAATTACAGACGCAATTACAATGAAAGCGATGACACACCAAATGACGTTACACAAAAGGAGTGGTCTAAATTGCGCAAAAGCAGTGGTCTAAATTGCGCAAAGGAAAGGCTAGCATAACGAAGAGGAGATTGGTTACAACACATGTACAGTGGGATTGAATGAACGAATATACTAACGAATACAGAATAATGGCTGTAGATACTGGTAGAAATAAGATTTATTAATAAATGTTATTCCATGGAGTACGTTGTTTTGTTCTTACATTTTAAAAAATGGTGAAATTAGAAACTATCAATATATATATATATATATATATATATATATATATATATATATATATATATATATATATATATATATATATATATATATATTACAAAGTATAGTTCTAATTAGGAAGAAAAGACACATTAATAAAAAGGTGGATAATGGCCATTTATTTCGAGTATACTAAACTTCGCTCTACAATCTTTCATTTATATACATTCTGGGTTTTCATTTGAATATGTGGGTGGCAACGAATAATAACAAAATTCAACAACAATTTACTAGTATCCAGGCAAGACCGACTAGAATCAACAAACATTCAATCGGATTGGCAAAAAACTGAAGAGGAAAAAACAGATGCGCATAGAGTGATAGAAATAGCCAAAAAATATAAGCGTTCAACAATGCAATCCGCACTTGCACTGGTACCAAATAAAGAACACAAATTTGCGCAAAAATGTGAAACGAAAGGCTACCCTCTGGAAAATAGCATTCGTACACATAACAGCGAATAATTAGAACAGATGGTTAATTTTCAAGCCATCAATACAATAATGCCCAGTTCTCAGTCATCATTTTGCAATACGGTGAGAAGGACCTTTACATGCAAACAAACACACACACACAGACACAAGCGCATACACATTTAGCAATCAGCCAAGACAAGAAATAGAAAACCGAGTCATATTTGTTGCCACCCACATATTCAAATGAAAACCCAGAATGTATCTAAATGAAAGATTGTAGAGCGAAATTTATTATTATCAAAATAAATGGCCATTGTTCACTTTGTTATTAATGTGTTTTTCTTTCTAATTAGAAATATACTGTGTAATATTTGAAGGCAATGGACATAATATATATATATATATATATATATATATATATGATAAAATTTCTTTTTGTTTTTGCACACAGGAAGGGTAAAATGAATATATATATGAAAATATGACTGATAGTTGTACAAGATAGAAAAGTAAATTCATCCACTTGACCGGTTTCGTCCTCATAGAAAAATCGTCAATTACTCTTCAAATTTTTCCAGCGATCGGGGTTTGATACGGGGTATTATTAGTTAGTTATAGTACAAGATAATAAGAGCAACACATCCAGTAGCCATATTTTGTTCCTTATGCGAACACATTAAATATTGCTCAATCTAGTAGGAAATTTAGGTCGATAGTGAAACCACATAGGCTCCAAACGAAGAAAAGAATAATCAAGAGTCATAATTTAGGTTATAACATAAAATTGCGTGTAGTGTGTGGCAGATAGAGCGCCAGACGTCAAAGAACATTTGCTACTGTTGGAGCCCTGTTTTTGGCAAAATTCTCAAAAGTACATTTCGATTTCTCAGCAAGGACGAAACCGAGTGACTAGATAATTTGCCTATGCCTTATCTTACCATACCTAGTTTATGCTGATATATATAAAGTGACTGGTGTTTATATAAAGCTCCCATCCTTGATTTAAATAATTTTATTACCATTTGCTGAGTCATAATCTGTTTAATTGTATAAACGTTCAATTCACTACCCCTTTCCTAGGTATGGTATTGTAATGACGGATCGGGGGTGGCTAGTTGGAACTTTAGGTCAAAAGGTATTCCACATAGGCTCCGCCATAAGGAAAGACTTACCGAAAACGTAATTAAGAATATGACTTGAAAGTGGGCGTAGTTTGCATTAGAGTGGCGCAGTTGATAGAATGCGATACATCAAATTAAATGTTCCTGGATTCGGGCTACGTCCTTGGTAAAGTTTTCAACAGTAGTTGACAAGTTCTCAAACAAGGACGAAATCTATCGACCAAACCACTTGCCTTTGCCACTATCTAAAAATCCTATATTATACTGATCAAAAAATCTAACTGAGTTGGTGTTTATATCAAGCTTGCAAATTTGATTTGATGAATTTTTATCACCTACCAGCAAAACCATGATTCTTCAGATGTATAAATCGTTAACTCGCTTCCAGATCTGCAGGTCGTATGGCATCTGTCCTTTAATGACAGATTTTGAGGATACTGGTTGAAACTGCATGTCGTGAATGATACCACATAGTTTCAAACTGAAGGCAGCGCTAACAAGATATTATGAATTAATTTGTAATTGAAAAGAGCGTTTAGTATACGTGAAGGTGGTATAATATATATTACCTCGGACGCCGAATTAAATGTGCCCCTATTTGAGCCCATGTCAGATAATATTTTGGATGAATTTCGTTGGTTACCTGTAAAATGAATAGATTTTACATATTTACATCAATGATTGCAATCTTGTTATAAACATCATTCTCATTATATGTACATGTTTCAGTATAAACTAAGCATTGTATGATTCTGAAAAACAATTAATCCCGTGGACAGTTTTTTGTCCTTATTTGAGTTTCTTCAAGAACTTTCCAGAATTTTCCAAGAATGGAATACTGTACTGGGCAAATTTGCTTCGGAGTTTGTGACTATATCAACGCAATTTGAATTCATATTTCTATTATATTGTCTGATAGCCATTCCTTCTACCGGAACCGATTTTGAATCACTCAATTCCTCATATATATATATATATATATATATATATATATATATATATATATATATATATATATATATATATATATTCTTTTGAAATGCGAGCTTTAATAAAATTCATTGTACCCTTTTTTATGTGCAAAAACAAAAAGAAATTTTATCAGATATAAGAAAATTTTCTTTCGCATGGTCTTCTCAAATATCTACTCATGAATATATCTTTATATATAAATTGGAAAGCAAAACAAGATAGAAATACGTGAACAAAGCGAGTGTGAAAAATAGAAACCAATCAAATTGCGTACGTCACATCCAGTTCAAACTCAATGCTTGTACGTGCTTCTTCTGCTTACATAAATCCGGCTGCAATTTGTTTATCCATAAGGCTTCGTATGTGGCTAGCTCCCTTTTATTTCTGCATTTAGTAATTACTTTGAATGCTACGTCTGGAGAACATACGTGCGTTGTTTCGATGATGTGTTGCGCAATAGCAGCCGTGTATTCACCATTTGATTTAAAACAGGCGTTTAAGTTGCAATGTTCTCTCTTTCGAGTAATTAACCGTCTGGTCGATCGGCCTACGTAAGTTGATCAACAACTTGCGCTCGGATATTGATAATTAATATTTGATGTCGAAATTAACGGTTGTTTCTCTTTGATTATTGATAAAGGCAAGCGTGTTACCCTAAATAACACTCGTAGTTTGGCTGCATTAAATGTGCGTATCAATGCTGCTTCAACTTTCTTTTTTGCCATTCGGGAAACTGCATCCCCCTTAAATGGGATGTTTAGGTAGACAGTTTTCTTTTCTGGCCCATAGTACGTCTGTTTCTGGTTAACTCCCCTTTTAATAATTGATTCAATTAATTGTCTGGGATAGCGATTAGACATTAAATCGTTAATTGCCTTATTATATTCATTTTCTTTAGAATCTTGACTAACCAACCTATCAAT
>JAQBSW010008762.1:0-32346 GCA_029291075.1 Eudiplozoon nipponicum
GGGCTTTAATTAAAGAAAACAAAGTACTTCCCCGTCTAGCATTATGTGACAAATATCTTAAAGACCAACTCTTTACTGCATGTTACACCGATGCTTCCACCGTACATGTAAAACGTTAAAAAATATCATTGCATACAAATTGAGTCCGTGGGCCATTCTGAAGGCTAAAAAAAGTTTTATTATTTATGTCAATTTATACAAAATTAACTATACGTAATTTGTGTGTAGGCTAAATGTTATGTTATCAATGGATTTACGCATTTCTGTGCGTTTATATTTACGATATTCCTGGAGATGCCCATGTTTTTGTTGAACGTATTGTTTCTTTTCCATTTAGCATATAAATAAAGGGTAGAACAAATTAATTGATATCATAGTTAACATCGTCAATTTAAACTATTTCAGAAAGTTTTGAACAAATGAGGTAGTATTAGTGATTTTTATTCTAACATAAGAATATTTTAAGGTTTACGATTATGTGCAATAGAAAAAATACCGCAGAAATTAGAAAGTTTCATTTTGGATACAGGCAATCTTTGCAGGCAAAAATGATGAAAGCTTCTGTATTTTTATTATTTATGTCTTTTAAATATTTGGTAAGATATTCATTAAATCATCTTTGTAAACTTGAAATAAGCACCAATCCTATTTTCTATAGTAATTCACACAACAGGGAAAATCTAAAATCAGTAACACGCATTGACCCGTTTCGATCTTCCATGATTCTTATCAGAGTAGGTCGGTAAACTGACTAGCGCGGATCAAACCGCAATGCATATACATGGAAAGCAAATTTAGCCTCGCATAAATTGTATTTGACTGAAAATGTCAGATGAATAATTTCAATGCCGTCACGACCATTATCTTTTTGCAGATTTCGGCACATATATATAGGTAATACAATTAAACAAGCATTGATTTTGCCGTTTGTGGTAACACGAGTTTATTTTTTGAACGGTACATTAACACAATCATCTGCCGTAAGTGCGAGCATGCCTTGAATATACGTGGTATTTTTCACAGAAAGTTAGTTTATTTGTTAAATTATCAATGATTGCGTGGGTGGTGGTCACAATTTTTTAAAATCAAGATTGCGAGCTTGAAGTAAACACCAATCTCTTTTTATTTTACCAGCCGTTGAACAGCATAGCAAAACTACCGTCAGGTACACGTTCTGACGCTTTTCGACCTACCATGATCATCATCAGAGCACGAGGGAAAACTCACTTACGAGAATCAAATCGCAATGGATATATAATGAGAGCGAAATTAGATATACTGTTCTCACATCTACCAGTCTTGCATTCGTTGCACTCGACTAGACACGCCAGCCGAATTTGGGTTTGAACTTCATTAGTAAGTTTTCTGTCGAACTCTGATCATAATCATCCAAACTTCAGTGGCGTCGACATGTGTGTTTGACGCTAGTTTTGCTTTGTTTTACGACCGGTTACATACAATGTTTTTGGTGTTCATCTTAAGCTGGGAAACCTGATTTAATGAATTTTTATAATAAACCGCGTAATTAATTATTATTTAAGTAATTAAGATGTGCCAGGAAATGAAGTAAAAACGTAAAAAATAATGAGAGGCTGAAGTTTAACAAGAGATTGTATGTAATTCACAACTTCGTGTGCATATTTGAAAATGCGCATGATTAATCCAAATGCCCATTTCTCATATATCATTCGCAGCAATTCTAACACGTATTTGATGAATACCCATAAGAACGAACTCTGTTCCATTAATTGATTGCATTTCTTATCTGTTGCAATGTCAAGTTTGTACCGTTAGCTTATATAGAGAATTAAATCTTGCCGTTATAATTTATTTAAATACTACTTTCCCAGATGGCATGATGTCTGTCTTATAAGTTTAGATCTTGGGCGGCTGGTGAGTACTTTAGAGTGAAAGATATATTAAATAGCTTTAAAATAAACGACGCAAAATGAACGCACTGTGCGGCTAAAGAGACCAAAGAGATGAGATATAGGCCGCCGATCAAAATGCTCTGTGACTAAAACCCCGAATGAGACAGATCAGGAAACTAAAAAAAATCAATAATGAGAAAACCTGTCAGGTTGAGGAATTTCGTTTGGTATGATATGAAATGCTTAATTTATACCGACAACATATATTTATATTCAAATCATGTCGTTATACATAAACTGTACTATTTTTAAAGGTATTTATACATCTGACTAGTATACCATTTACAAACTGTATAACAGTTTAGCATTATAGTTGAATAATTACCAATGTTAAACATTTTATTTATTTTTCATTGATTTGCAATGTAGTTGCACTCTCGGCTGGATTGGTAGCGATTGTTCAAAGTGCCAGACGCTTCCCGGTTGTCGTCATGGAATTTGCGCCAAATCATTATTTAATAAAGAAGAGCTTCCGTTGACGTGTGCTTGTCTTCAAGAATGGACTGGCACACTATGTGATATAAGTAAGAATTTATTCTAAATGGTGACCAATGCTAGACTCAAAATTAATGTTTGATATTATCCTTAATATTTATTTTTGGTTAGTGCATATTTCTACTAAAAGTAGCAATTAAAAAGAAAAGAAATTAAACTATATTAAAATGCTAGACATATTTATGCTGGATATGAAATTGAATGTCAAACCTATGAATGCTAAAAAATGTTAGCGTTACAACATATTTCCTTTGTGTATGAAGAACCATATGTAGATTAAGTTTTCTCGAATGGAAGGAAACGTGGATTGGAGCAATCAGAGTTAACAAAAAATCCAAATAAGAGACCGAGACTATGAATTTAAGTTAGTAAACGGAACAATTTAGATAGAGGTAATTTCCCTATAACTGTAGTGAATCGTGTGCACTCGGGGAACTTACATAGTTATATGCTGATTTACAATTATATTATATGGATTGTACACGTGTTTGCATATATATATAATTATTGATGGATGGATATGTAAATATTTAAATCATATCTCAGAGGACCTTACATGAATGCTTATATATTAATTTAGGTATGCAGATTATATATAGTGCGTACCCGTAAATATATGGATGAATATTATCGATTGATATAGGATTTGAGATGAACTCACATGGCTGCTTTAATGCTTAGTAGATATTTGCCATGTATATTTGAATGAATATTTAGATTTTTATGTAAGATATAAGGGGAACTCACTTGGTTGGTTATATGATGATTTAGATATACATTATATATATTGTGTGTAGACGTTTATATGTATGGATATTTATGTATTCATATAAAATGTGAGTATAAATAAAAATATATATGTAAAAAAGAAATAATATATGCTCAGAGTGAATAGTACCTGAAGTTCAAATAACCATTTGTTTTGCTCATATATATATATATATATATATATATATATATATATATATATATATATATATATATATATATAAATAGATATTGAAATATTAAAAATGTGTTTAGACTGATATAATTTATCCTTTGCGGGACACACATAGTAGCTTATTTGATATTCAGATTATATATGGAGTATGCAAAAAAAACATATACATATATATATCATGGATAGATAGATGGAAGAACCCACATGGTTGCTTATATGCTTATCTATATATGCATAACATATATTGTTTAGTCGTATATTTAATTTGATATTTTATATAAGATTTGGGTATAAATAAATATAAATAACTAGTAATAAAATTTAATAAGAATATTGCATATATATGGTATACCGAAGATGATGTATAGGTACCCACCTTGTTTCTTTCATGTAGTTTTGCATATACAAATGTATGTATACATCTTAGACACAGATATTTTAATGAAAAAATTATAAAGAATCTGAACATAAATGTATATTTTGTTGAGAAAGTATCAGTTAGTGTAGGCTCCGTATTCGGTCTTGTCCACACAATGGAATACTACTATATTCTTCCAACAATTTTACCAACCTCACTCTCTTTGACCTATTGCACACACGATGAGATTAGGTTAATCGGGAGTTTGAGGATTAATGCAATATGATTAAAATTAAAAAAATGTTGATACTTCTACACGTCAGAAAATGTAATTTTAAAAATCGAGACATCACGGATAGGCGTGTATGTCAATCCATATGGTTTGCTTATAGTTATTCTATAAATGTAACTTTAGATTAGAGTACACATATGTGTATAGGTTGTTGTGTGCATGGGGGGGTGACGTGGATAAGTTTGTGTATACATGTGAGTATAAGAGAATAGGTATTAAGACCGGATATTAGGGCAGACAATAAAAAATACTTTAGAATTAAAATAAATATGAATAGATCTGTCTTGAATGAGGATACCACATTTGCCACAAGTTGTTTTTTCCTCTGAGTATGGTGTCAACCCTGAAGATGGGACTGGAAATGAAGTACTGAAATTCGGAAAATATTCTGAAAATCTGGTTCCAACGTCATTTTCAGACAAGCAGCTGATTGACAGCTCCTGAAGGAAGGGTCAAGCGAGTACCCATCAATCAAGGCCAAATGTAAAGAATTCAAGATTTTACCGACCTACGAGTGCTATCAATTGTCCCGCACAACAAAATGGCGGAATAATAAAAAAAACAATGTTTGACCGAAATTATAATAGCAAAAATTTAACTGGCAGATATTGATCAACCTCTCTGTACGAATGCAGGAAACACAACCAAATGTCGGTATATTTTCAAACAAAATGATCTACAAAATAAATCACAACCACAATAATGTAAAAATCACCTTACTATATTCTTTGTTATTTAAAAATTATACAACTAATAAACAATAATTTCGCATTGACTAATTGGCTTGCTTTTAAGTAAGCATTTAGTCAAGATATGAGAAACGTATCTCGAGAATTTTTCATGCGCAAATTTTGCAGCTATCTATAAAAGTTTTGGCTTTACTAAGCCATAACGAATTTGTTAAAATTGCAACAAACTAATTAACTAATATGACGAAAGCATTTTTTGCTTTTTATCTACGTGTGCTAAAAAGAGTCTAAAAGAATAAATTGAAGCGTTTCCAGTATTTAGTATCGATTACTGGCAATAGATTTGATAGAGGCGGTGAATTAATTATTTAAAATATCAATCCTAATTTTACAACATCCAGATAAATATATTCTCATGAAAGTTGAAATCAAATTCTAAAAAGTTGAAAATCTATCGCTTGAGTAATGTGTTTGCAAATAAAAATTTCTTCGAGAAAAGTAATAGGGTTAAATTGCCATTTCCGTAAAAACATTTCAACCCAATTTGAAAGATCTTTCTTTGAGAATTGTAAATAAGTTGTGTGACGAAACGCACAGGCCGGGTTTAGAAAACCAAAAAGCCCATTCTGACTCTTGTATAATATTTTAGACTTAAATATGGTATATTATTTTGTAGGGGTATTTTAGCGGGGTAGCTATCTAGTTCGTGATGTTTTACCCTTCCTACATAGACCTGGTAGCTGCTGTTGAGATCCGTGCTTATGATCAGTCCCCGACCTTTTTCCGATGGGTGATGTGAGAAGGCTAAGTCGAATAATAATCCATATATTTTACACAATGTTGCAAAGAAAAATATCAGAGTTAGTCCAAGTTGACAGTGCTCTAGACCGCAACAAAACGATATATTGTCAACAAAATGGAATGTCTCATACAAAAGTAATTGTCAATTCACAGTTAAACAAAACGGTCCGTGCTCTAGACGGCAACAAAACGATATATTGTCAACACAAGTAATAATCAATTCACAAACGTCTGAATCGTGATGAATACATGTAAACGATTGAAAATATATGATGATATAAATAAAGTCACTGGTAAATATTGTCACTGATAAAAACAGTCTTGAAAAAACATCACAAATAATTAATCCACTGTTTGCTATGGTTTTAACTTATTTAATTATAATTATCCATTGAACTATAGAATTTGTGAATGTGATTGAGGAACATCTGATGTCCTGATGTGTGAAATCATAATCTGAATGCAAACAAAAACTATCGAACCACATATGCACTATAATCCACCGCATGCTCCCTGCGTATTGCGCGCGGATGTGTATATTTAATTAAACAAAACCCTATCAATTACAATTAAAATTGCAGTTCAAGAAATCTCAATTAAAACTGCTTGAAACTAACAGAGATTGTTTCTAAAATCACAGTTAAGAGAAATATTGTGTAAAAACAGAGTTAGATTATTTGACCTTAAAGAGCACTATATTTGTCAAAATTGAACATCGTTGGGTTGTAACGCGGAGCCGCGTGTTACAATTTGATGCCTGGCAATGCCCAAAAACGTCGAAGTTTTGGCAAAAAATGTATTAATTACGCTTGTTAATTTGTTCGATAAACAAAGAAAATTGATTTTTTGCTAACTGTGCTTTTGTTTTTGTGATTAGCCCATCCTTAAATAGAGATTGCACAGAAAAGTGCGTGCTAATTTGACAACAATCTGAATGTGATCAATAATTCCTAATTTTAGAATTAGGATATGCAATAAGTTATTTAAATGTCCAGCTACTAATTTAGCTAATTTTGTTGATCTTTATAATTGCGAAAAATCAATTTAGGTCTCAATTATTGCAAGCATAACCCTAATACTTGTAAAAATGGCGGAAAGTGCAAAGCGATTGATAAGAGTTTAGCAATAGACGCACGTGATGAAACTGGAAGAAAATTAAAGTTATACCATTGCCAGTGCCCACCGGAATATTCTGCCTCGCAATGTGAAAAGTTTGTCAAAGATTGTCGAAAGATTGAATGTGGCAACGATCGGCAAGTAAGATGTGTTGTTTTAGGAAGTCAACAGGTAAGCATATATTTAAAAATTGCTTTCGTAATATTAATTTTACTCGGTCACGTTGTCAGTTTAATTTCTTACTTTTAATCGTTTAACAGCAAAGCAATAAAAGTTGGAAGTCTGTAGACTATTGATGTTGTTTAGCTTTATGGCAAATATTTGGGCAATGCACCATTCTTCTTATCTTCCAAGTGATGTTTGTATGCGTGCAATGTTGTTTTGTTTACTAGGCCAAGATAAATTTTCTCATATTGCAACCAAAACTAGGTTATTTCAATGAAGAAAAGATCCATGGCAAAATATATCTCGACATATAATATATAGTTTTAAATTGGCAGAAATTCATACAAATTGAACCAATTCTTTTGCCCAGTCAAACTGCTGCATTATTCGCATGTTCAACTGCGCTTTATTCGCTTGCATTTTGCATACGGTATCAAATACAACGATTAACTAATGTATACATTCTCTGTTTTGATAATTCTGAAGGTATTATAACATACAAAAAGTAAAATTGCTCAGCTTCGTGGTCCGTTGCTTTTTATCTGAAATCATCAAATATATTTTGGGAATATTGACAGTTTGGTTCTTTTCAGTTCCCAAAGACATTACAATTGAGCATGTTTTCAATGAAGCTTGTTTTATTTCTGAACAAATGTCACATAAAAGTCAGATATTTAATGTTTAGAACTCGAAAAAAATATGTTCACAAAATTCCACAGCCATTTTAATTAATTTGACAATCTATCCAATAATGCCGATTACTTTCGGCAAATTGATTTAATTATTTCATCCGCCAATTTAATTAAGTATGAATATTAATCTTAGTTGATAAAATTCGAGCAATTTTTGCCTATCTTGCTGGCGTATTTTTTGAAATGTGTTTTCGGAGTGCCAGCTTCAAATTTTGCGTACGCGGGTAGTAGCTTTGCACGGACAGTTTCACAAAGATCCGATTGATCACAATTTCCAATTTTGTTTTGTCTTTGATCGGGCTGAGTTTGTATTCGTCCCAATGGAAATGCGGAAACAAAGATGTGATAGAACCGTATTTCCTTTCCTCAGCGCGATCAAAGACAAAACAAAATTGGAAATTGTGATCAATGGGATTTTTGTGAAACTCTCCGTGCAAAGCTACTATTTTGTTGGCGTTTAGCTTCTAAGGGTGTGGTGCGCTCCGTTGTAAGTAAACTGACGAAAACTAGGAAAGATATCAGTTAATGAAACTGTGTATCCAGAAAAAGCTCATCAGCCTAAATAAAGACTAACGGAAGGTTTCACTAGAAGGGCCTTTATGACTGAAGAGTGGTCTTGTAAGAATAACAAACATTTAGAGTGTTTACATTTCTTACCGCAGGACGAAGCAGTATATTATTTATTTCGTAGGGGAATGTGATGCCTTCCACGAACATAGAGCAAATGAAATTGATATATGCTGGAATAGAAGGCATATGCAAAAATGACAGGCGTTCAAGTTATTTGTTTTTATTTTACAAAACTATTACTGTCATCAGCTGTACGAGCACAAAAAATATGAAAGCCAATTTTTTCTGCTAAACGTTCGAGTGCTGAGAGTCAGCTGACAATAACAAAAAAGTACATCTGTTAACAACCAGTAGTGGCCTAAATTAAAGCCGCACGAGAAGTACTTTGATTTGTTGAATCGACAAATAGACGAGGGATCCAACAGGAAACCCGTCAGATGCTTATCCGTCTTCTGTTTAATGTGATTTGAAAATAATTAATTTGATAACAAATGACTGCGGTTCGGAATTAAACAAAATTTAATGCAAAGGATAAAATATTTTTCATTATGAACATTTAGAGGCATTCGATTGTATTCTTTTAAAAATGGACAAATCTTAGGCACAATTATTAGCTTTTCGATGCTCGTATTTCCTTGCCTGGCGGCCTACATTCCGTCAAGAACGTCTAGACACTTTAAACAGTGCATCTTTACATTGAGGCCGATATCAGTTACGCAATTTGTATGCTTTTGGGCGGTAGCATTATTGTAAAAGCAATCGATCAATTTATCTTTCGTTTCACAAAAAATTGTTCATTACCAACGGTGTCGGTATTCCATTTTTACCTGGTGTAATTAACCTTCAAATTAGAATTCATAAATTGAGACTGGAATAACGTTTTTAACCATATAAAGCTGAATGTTTAATGCATAAAAGGCAATTACATTATATCATATTATGCAATACTTGGTTAATACTGGCACATGCTTATATATAATGGGATTGGTGTTTATATCAAGATCTCAACTGTGATTTAAATAATGGCTATCACCGCCCGCGCAACCAAATGATATTTTAATTACGTAAATGTTGCCTTTATAACATTTCGTAAAAAGAATGATAAGACTACGCGAAAAACGTGACCATTCAACTTCAGATTTTATTCCTTCTAATCGTAATTTCCGGAATTCGAGTTCTGTTACTTTGCCCTTGTTATCACGGATTTCGTACTGATGTAAGAACTTCACTGCTTGTGTCAGAGAAATCAAAATAGTTTTATATTTGCAATTTTTTCAGAAAAAGTTTAATACTTAGTTATGGATTTAAAATGAATTTTTTCAGAGTTGTGAAACTCTTTCTAGTTAAAAACTTTTCTTATTTTATGTGCCTTTTCCGTAGCACAAAAAACAATGTTCATTATTTAAGCAAATGTAAGCTTATTATTGCACTTTGACTTAGATTATTGTCTTATGTTTTACAATAGCTGTCATAGATAGAATGAGTCTGGCTGCTATTTTATTATACATTTTTCTTTGACACAAATTGGCCTTATTGATTTAGACTATTAGTTGTATCATCAATATGAATCTGCTTAAATTTGGGTGAACCATTTGTTTATACAATGAAAGCTAGAAAAAAAATATTACAAATGCACTTGTTAATCGTTCACGCAAAGTTTTGCTATCATTACCCTATATGGGTTTCGTGTTCAGATATTGATCAGGTGTACTGTATCTTTTCTTCCTAACAGTGTTTTTATACTTTCCAAATTGATTATATAAACACACTGACAGAGTCAAAATCGAAATATGTGCATAAAATTAACTGGTGTAGGAATAAAGTATATCAATGCAGATAAAGTTGCTACCTGATTAACCTGTGCGTATGTATTTATGTATAAAAAGCAGTCCACAATGATATAAAAAATAAATATGTTAGTCCAGAAAGTTGAAATAAAAGTAACTCAACTAAAAACCGTTTTACACGAGGCTTGGAAACCATCATGGAAAGGCTGGTGTGCAAACAAATTTAATTTCGCGTAAAGCTCTGAATATATCTGTTTTGATAATAGCCTCCAAATGAGGAAATCAGCTCACACACCTAACTCTAATTAAGATTGAAAAGTGCCTTAACGGTGTGCCGCATTTCTCCCCTGACAGTACGTTTCTAGCGAGAGAGTTACATGCAACACCAAGCTTACTTACCACAAACCAAAATGCTATCTTCTTTTTGCAGATAAAGTTGCATACGGTTAAAAGTGGAGTTTTGTTTTTTCACATTATGGAGAGGAATTTTGTTGGAAGATGTCATCGAAATTAAATCATCTACAAAATATGTGATTGGCGATTCGGAAAGCAATTCAACCTTTATGCGTTTTATGAACACTTCGTCGTTAAATTTTAGGGTAGTGTACAGTGGTTGGTTATTTTCTCTACAAATATTCACAACGGTTTTCAATTACGTATATATAACTGTCTGCATCGATAGTAAACAAAAATATATAAGTCCAGAATGTCAAAATTCAATTAACATACGATAAATTGAAAACCGGTTGTGAATACTTTTACAGCAGATAAGAAGCACGTGTATATATACCTAAAATATTCAAGTGAATAGGCGATTAAATGCATGAAGTATAAATTGTGTTTCCGCGTCAACGTTCAGAAAATTTGAAACTATATTATTGTTTATACATTTATCCTAAAGCATCCACCAACTAATGTGAATGAAAAAAATTCCCCTGTGATTTGCAACCAACTTTACATACATTAGAAGTTGTACTCTTAGAGAATTTCATTTAGGCAGTTGCAATGGAATATTGAATTCAAATAATGTAAATTTTGAAAATTAAATTGATATAAGGCAAGCATTAGGAATAGAACAAAGATAATTCTTAATTAAGAACTCGTAATGTGAAGTAGTTGATGCCAGTTAGGAAAAATAATTAAATAATGGAAATGCACAACTGTTTTCAAAATAAAATATAAAAGCATCAGCAAAAATCGCAAAGAAGAAAAGAATATATATTTTATAATTCAATTGCAGAATGTTTATTTCAATATATAATTTATCACATGTTTAACTAAAAAAAACAAATAAGGAAACTTGTCCTGATTGGAGCGTGTTTCTCCGTGATATTGTACTAGATTCTTTTTTTAAAACCTGTTCATTCATCTAAATGTGCATCATTTGGTGCCGTCTGTTATCCTCTTCGCAAATTGATAAATCTTTCATTAATTACTTTATCGAACGGCACATACAAAACGAAAGCATTGTAGATGTATGCAATACATTACTATTTCCTGTAATTGAAAGTAGCTTCATCTAAACTTCTCTTAAACACAATATTCATTATTTAAAACCCCATTTTCATTTATTTAAGTGAAAGTTGCGAACAAAAATTAGGAACACACCCTAAATATCACATAAAAATTCAGACTAAATCGAAAAAGTATCAGTAGTTTTACGAAGTGATGTGTTTCGATAAGCATTATATGTCATTTCAACGATAACTATTATTTTATCAAAATGCTTTGTTTTTCAGAAATTAAGCAGAAATAAAATTTAAACTAATAATTAATAGTATCAATGAGAGTCTCCTCTATTTAAAAATTTTGACAAAATTTATTTTGGATAATATAACATAATTTTGAGGTGAGTTTTTCCATAAAGGGAACTTAATTAGTCGATATTGCAATTAACTCTGTTCAATACTCTAACAAAATGCATCACGTTTTAAAGACATTTTAAAATGTCTTAATTGTTATAGTTGAATGTACATTGGACCCTCGAATATATTTATATAAATATTTTAATCGGTTAATGATAACAACTTTCTATTGTTTTATAAGAAGAAGCTCCCAAGATTTTAATGTGAATTATTCACAGCACTATTAATAGTTTATACCGTAAAGTAAATTGATTTTTAACTGATATGCCTATAGAAGTTTTCTGGGAAACTATCAATATTATGATCGATGATAAACTTTTATTATAACTTGCCCTGCTATTAAGGCTTTAAATAAGGCTACAATATATAGTGTAATAGTTTTTAGATAATATAATTTGGAATTTTGAGAGGAGTGTTTGCAAAAATGGAACTTATTTAGTTTATATTGAAAGTAACTGCTTTCAATACTTCAACTAAATGCATCACGTTTTTAGGACAATTTAAATTGCCTTAATTGTAATAACTGAATGTACATTTGACCCTCGATAATATTTATTCAAAATATTTTAACCAGTTAATGTTAACAACTTTCTATCATTTTTGTAAAATGTAGCTCACAAGATTTACATGAGAATTATTCATAACACTACTAATATTGCATACCGGAAGATAAATTGATTATTAGCTGCTATGCGAATAAAAGTCTACTGTGCAACAATACATATTATTACCGAAGTGAACATTTCGTTAGAGCTTGCTGTAACAGTAATGCATTAAATAAAGTTACAAAATATATTTTAACAATTTCTGAAACACTAAATTGGAAATTCAGACATATTTCTCAATTCAATAATGTTCGCCAAAAGTCACTTTATGAAAATGGCTATTTTTATAAAAAAGGAACTGAATGGATCTATTCCCGTCCGTGACCAGCATGACAATTATTACTGCGATTGCCCTATTGGGTTTTCTGGACGTAACTGTGAGTTTAAAAATGATGAATGTGCAAACGAACCCTGCTTGAATGGTAAGTGTGCCTTTCTATGCTTGATTTTAGAATCTTAGCATTACCAAATTAAATTTCCATAGGAGGGCAACAGAGGAAATGATTTGAATAAAACTAATCAAATTTTATATAATTAAACGAACATAGGTTGCGCGTGCATTGATAAAATTTACTGTAAACAAGGTCGCAGGCTTGATAAACATGACCCATTAAGTACTTAAATTTTTTCAGTGAAAACTAAGAATTCTATGGTGTAGAAAAGGCAATTCATCCAGTTGACCGCTTCCTTCCTTATTGAGAACTCATCACGTACTGGCCAGAATTTACCACGGACAGGGCTCAAACCTGGGCACGTCTACCTTTTCCAAACTATACAATACCTAGTTTATACTGACAAATATGTGTAAATAATGGGTCAGGTGTTCATATCAAGTTCGCAGCCTTAGTTTTGTGTAGTGTGCGGCAGGGTGGCTCAGTAGTTAGAGCATCGGATTCCAAAGCAGAAGTGCCCAGGTTTGAGACCTGTCCGCGGCAAATTCTGTCCAGTACGTGATGAGTTCTCAATAAGGACGAAACCGGTCTACTGGATGAATTGCCTTTTCTACACTTTACAATTCTTAATTTATACTGACAAAATTTAAGTACTTAATGGGTGAGGTGTTTATATCAAGTTCAAAACCTTGATTATAGTAAATAAATTTTAATTTTCTTTCTAATAACTGTGATATTCTGCATTGTAATCGAATGCAAGCGGCCCTAAATATAACTAGTAAAGATAGTTGAAGACAATTAACAGGCACTAGGTCGAGGCAATCGTCTTTACGGAGTTGGAGGAGCGGGTTGTCCGGTTAAACTCCGCAGTGCCCCAAGAAATGCTAGACAGTGCGCTCTATCTTAGAGGCTTTCCCTCGCTATTGTGCTATAACTCACCTTATTCACAACACCTAAAAGAGATGTGCATATTTTATTCTAAAAATTTTATTGCACCAAAATTTATATCGGCTTCATATAAGGCAAATCGTTTGAAAAGATATATAATTGGATGAGATGCACTGATAGATTGATTTAAGAAACATAGTTAACCATTTCATAATGAAAATAAGAAAACTGTTGGCGTTTTACGCTCTTTGTATTTTAACTATAAAACAAAAGCTTATTTAAATAATAAAAGCTAAAAGTATGGAATAATATACTACAAAATTTCTTTTTCCAAACAAATATTCGTTTATGCATTAGATGTAGTGCACCTAATAAAAAATTACTTCAAATATGACCAGAGAGATAAACCGAAGACAGCATGAACGGAAAGTATAATGTCGCGCACATTCGTTTCGCGCTTACTGGCGTCTCATCGGTAGGAGCCGGTATTACGCCCTTTACTCACTATATATTTAAGTGAGGTATGTGGCAAAATCGGATGGTACAGTCTCTTATACGAATGTTTAAACCTACAGTTGTGAACCTAACTTTCTACAAAGTCTTCGAAAATGCGACATCAAAACCAACTCACAATATATATATATATATATATATATATATATATATATATATATAAAAAAATATATATTTAATAAATACGAAGTCTCTAAAGTTTACCAACGCTATGGCGATTGTGCCAGTACCCGATGCCAACATCAAAAGTTGGCTTATACTTCTGGTCATATTTGAAATAATTTGCCACTAGTTACGCAACACATTAAAAAATTGAGTGTATATTAGTTCTCTGCCACAACCAGTTTGTAAAATATTCGTTTATTCTGCTTAATTAGGAGGTCGATGTGAAGATTTGATTGCTGGCTACCGATGTCACTGCAAGTTTGCATTTGGTGGGAGAAACTGCGGCATAAAAATTGACAAATGCAACAAAAATTCGCAGATTTCTTCCAACGCTAACTTTATCTGTCCTGCTCCTTACGTGTGTTTACAGAATAAAAACGGAGACTTCGATTGCCTTCTACCAACCAGACAGACAATTCCCAATTCAGTTAATTCTCGCAAGATTAAAGATAAGAAAAAGAAGGTGGGCTATGATAGTTTTCCAAATATGGCCGCTGCTCTGGATAATATAAGCATTGAGAACGGCAAAACTGGCATAAGAATAGCTAACACTGATTGGGACTTAGTTAAAGGCCAGATAAATTCAACACAAGTTACGATTAAATTAGCAGATCATAAATGGACTGCGTCAAGTTCGCTTACCAACACTAATGTGGAAAATAAAGTTTTAGAAAATAAAAATCATCCGATAGGCGTCATACTTAACAACATCAGTGAGCACAGTCTCGAAAAATATGTTACCTTTGTGCAAAGCAAATTTGAACCACGACTGTATTATACAGAAAAAATCATCGAAACCCACAATTTTTCAACTGATTTGCCGATAGATTGGAGAAATTCAAAGGCCAACATACAAAAAGCTAAAATCACCCTTGGAATCGCTAATCGGACCAATTCATCAAATACCTATGCAGAAGCCATTGATGTAACCAGCCAAAGTGAGCTGAAGTAAGCGTTCATTTATAAATAATATATACCTCAACTGTTATTTTAATAATAATATGTGAAATAATTTTTTTGTAAACACCAAGCGTGCCTTCAATTTATAACAAATGCTTTGTCCTAAAATTCTTTAATTGGAGTTTTCTATTAGAAATGTGATCGATTGCGCGAGTGGTGATAACGATTACTTAAATCAAATTTGCGAAATTGCGATAAAAGACAACCTCATTTAATTTAAACAACGAACAAAATTGCATAAATAGCTTTATCTGCATAACTGTCATTAGTTTTGCGAATGATGCAAACATGTTAATTTGACGAAGGGATAGAAATATTGCAGCCAATATTTCGAGTCAAGTACGATGCACCTGAGTGTACTTATTTTCTACACACAAAATATTCATTGTGCTTTGATGCTCCTTAATTAGTTGTCGATAATATTTTAATTTGAAACGAGGAAGTTAGAAACGTGCCAGGACATGTAACTGTTGACAGTTTGTTCTGAGGTGCGATTCGTCAAATAAAATTTGATCTTTGTTTGTTACAATACGGCAAGCATAACGTAAACAACTGTTATCATCACCCGAAAAAATAAAGAAAATTTATTTGTGTGCCGTAAAAGATACTAACTTGATATGCTTGTGACTAGAAATAAATTGTACCGCTGAGATTTACGGGCAACTGAAATGTTTTACCTGGTCCTTGACTTGAGAAAATAGGTTTTTGTGTCCGCTGTTCTCATTTTTACTCTGAAGAATTCGGGGTTCATTTCTGGACCCATTTATAAAAGGTAAGCTTATCGCTCCGAAAATTTTGACAATTAATAACTAAAATAGTAAATTTCTATTAAGAAATTTTTTATGCACATAGGTAAATAATCGATTTACCATCGCGAAAGAGAGAACTATTTATTTTAAAGTGTAACTTCTGCTACAACCCAATTAGCGAGATCAGCACATTTTAGACTTTAATAATTTGTGCAAATTAGGGTGTTAAAGAATCATTTTTTAATTTATCGACATTTTCACATTTTACAGTACTCACCTTAATTTTATAAATGATTTTAATTGTTACTGTTAGCTATATTTTTAGCAATAGGATCCTAATAATTCTAGAAATAAATCTCGAAAGAAAAAAGAGCTGTTAAATTTACGTATAGATATCTTGCTGCATTTAACGAAACGAACTCATTTTCCAAATAAATAAAACTATAAACATAGTTTTATTCACAAATGTTTGTCAACTATCGGTAATTATACACCTTGGAAGGCTATCATAAACTAAAACGGCGACTGTCAATTTGTTTCTTTCCATATTAACTTCATAACTAAATATTGGAGATAAAATAAATTTTGCTAACCATGAATCTGGTATTCATAATAAAATTTGATGTGAACAAAAATGGTACCCTAAAAATGTCAACAAGGGTTAATTCACATTGAATGTGGAAGTATGTTAATGAACTAGATCAGGAAAAATATGGCTGCAACTTTTTTGATGTAAAGGCCGAAGTCATTTGACTTAGTTTCGTTTAATGCTATACAGAACGAATTGGCTTCTTATAGTAGTATTTAAATTATTCGAGGTAACTACGTCGCTAGATGTTTGTATAGAGAACCTCTTCCATGTAAATGAAAATCAATCTAGGTTATAACGATGGATTGGATTTATTATTTATGGATCCAGTCTGGAATTTAAAATAATTCTTGGTTATGTTGGTAAAGATGTTCAGAAAGCATGAAGTCGTTAATTTACTAGTGACTTAAAGCTGATCATTCGGATGTATTCTCGAAATGAGAAATTATCAAGAATATAATGAAAGGTTTTAATAGAAAATCAATTTCTTCTTACAATTTCTAGATTGTTATTTTTTAATTTAAATAGAGTTGATTCAGACGTTCTGGCCACGAATTTAACTTTGAATATTTTTTTGCAAAATAGTAAACTTTCTCCTAGTTAGACATTGAGCACATAACAAGCGTTTTCCCATTCAAGTAGGTGCCTTACTTAAATTTGATCAGTTTGAATGTCCAGAGTAGTAGGTGTTTGCTAAGGAAGTGTTTTAGGCTTGCTACACACAGATTTAATGCTGGAACCAATTTAAGGTTTGCTTATCGTTTTAAACGACTATTGTAATCTGCGATTGCATTGTAAATGAATTTCAAAAGAATTCTTCAGCGTTTTAATAAGCAAATATGAAAGAAAATTCGTCTAAACGCCATCGGGCTTAGGATAATATACGTTACACACCATAGCTGAGGTACTATCTGTTTTGTAGTAAATATACAATCTAGCGTTTGAAATGCATAACGGTACTAGTTTTACACCAAATAGTACTAACGCATTGTACCACACCTTTCTACTATTAATTTAAATCTAGTTGCACGCAGACAAACTTTATACACGCAACAGTTGTTTAAAGTATTACATGTTTTCTGTAAATTAAGGCCATTTTAAAGGTCGCTGTCTGACCAATTTATTTTCACAGATATGCACAAGCGAAACTATGTTAACAAATGCCACTTTATCAAATTAATAAAATTTCTGTCATCTAACGTTGTCAAACGGCGTTGACAGCTACTTACATAATTGCCTTTTCTACATTATACACTGCTTAGTTTATACCGGAAAATGCACGTGCTTAATGGGCCAGGTGTTTATATCAAGATCGCAAACTTGATTATAGTAATTGTTATCACCGCCCGCGCAACCAATGTTCGTTAACTGACACGTGCATCATATGTGAGACTTCATGGAATGAGAAACGCCGTTCTGTTTTTGAAAAAAATAAATATTATTTTTGTAGAATTCCAGCTAATCAGCTTTCCTTAAAGCTTGTGGGATGAGTAAAGTTGTTTTTAGCATATCAATTACCGGATCAATGTTGAATTCCATGGGATCTGTGTCTAGATCATGATTGCAATCTTGATTTGCCCAATTGACATCATCTCGCGTGCATTCACCATTTGGTTAATCATTGGAATTTAAACGAACATTGGTTGCACAGGCGGTGATAACATTTATTATAATCAAGGTTGCTAATTTGATATAAACACCTCACTCATTAAGTACTTTCATTTGTCAGTATAAACTAAGAATTGTATAGTGTAGGAAAGACAATTTATGCAATAGACCGGCTTCGTTCTAATTGGGAACTCATCATTAACTGGCCAGAATTTGCTGCGGACAGGGCTCGAACCTGGGCACGTGTGCTTCGGAATCTGGTGCTCTAACCAGTGAACCACCCTGCCGCATACTACACACACAATTTTCAGTAATCAGAAAGAAAAAAAGTGCAGAAAACTATATAAAAACGATATTTAACTAGATAACAAATCGTAAGAATTTATACAAAAAGAGCTACATGTAGGTCACTTCCACAGTCCTTCTAATTACTGAAACTTAATTATCGATTATTTTTTTAATGAGGTTGTAAATATAAGTATTTAAAATGAATTGCATTTCATATTTTGCGACAAATAAAATTTGGTTTAGACGAATGGGTGGTCGTGCTCTTGCTGACATTTGGATTCCAGTTTGTTTCTATAGTTTACTAGTGATCTGCGTATGCATTTCAATTTGGGCCTTCGCCGCGATCTCGAGAAGAGTATTTCGTTTCTGCTGCAAATCACGCAATGACGTAAAAACAAAAATGTTTCCACAGCAAGATCCACTATTTGGAAATCATCGAACACTAATGACCGCAGAACTCAGACAGGCTACGATCTATACAAATGTAAGAACTGTCTTATAATTTGTTTTGTCGTGTAGCTCATCCTGTATATTTTTTTTACATTTTAGCATTAAACCATTATTTACATGAAAATGACTATTCCTCAGGTACTTTGAAAGTCTAAGCTCACTAAGAATTTAATCAGTGTGTTATAAAGCATGGCGATTCTAGCAGCAAAGATTTTGTCAAAATCGAGTTGAAGTTTCAAAGAAGAAATGTCTTGTATACTCACTCTATTTACGAATAGCATTGAGAGATTTTTAGAGATTTTTTGAATGATTAAAGATTAGGATTTTGCATAATCGGATATGTTGGCTCAAATTTCAAATGTTGTATAACAGATTTTAATATTTTGAACTATGAAAATCAAATAGGCAATAAATAAGTTAGGGGTTTGCACTGCAAAAGAAATACTAAAATATCCTATATTTATAATCTGTTTCTGAAAATTACCAAACGTAGAACGGAGCATAGCGTATTCAGTATTTTATTTGTTAAATTTGGTCAAAATCTTTCTATAGCTAGACCAAAAAAGGTAAATTTGATTAAATCTAGCAAATAAAACTTTAATTGAACCATTCTTCGTATAAATAATGTTTACTAAAAATTTCTGGTTATATTCAAGAATGCATTTTCGAAAATTGCAGGCTACAAATCATTTTTTTAATTACCATTCTACAAGCTCCAGATTATATCTGGCATAATAATGTTTGCAGATGGTGTTTTATAAGGATGATGTAATAATAATGTTATGCTTCAGTATTTCATAAATTTATTAATCTACATAACCCATAAACTATGCATGATCTACAAATAAATAAAAGAACGATTCCTGAGTTCGTAATATTTAAGAATTTGGCGTAAGATGCACGCATCTGGTTTAACAGCAAATGTTTATGATAACTTATTCATTCTGTTGCCGCGCCGTGTATTTGTGCGAGTTTTGTGGCCAATCTCTGAAACAGAATTAAATGAAAACTATTTTTTTAGGTTTTCCTGGCTCGAATGATAATCTAATTGGCCACTTCCATCCTTGTTCAGACGAATGTTCTGTAAGTAGTGTGTCTCCGTTTCGTGGTTAATTCAGTAGATACCCCATTTTAGGTATTTCTGAATTTTAATTTTGCAAATTTATTTCTAATGTGGAACTGGGTGAGGTACGTTTAAGCTGGATTTGTTGCGCTGGATTAATACCTGTGTTAAATCATATTAGTTCTGACCAGTCGAATCAACTATTTTGGCACTTCAACTTTGTTGCTCGCAAAGTCTGCTGTACACTCGTGAATATTTTTGGCTATCAATTTCGCGCGCAATAATGCATTAAGAATAAATGAAACCGTCTAAATAGAATTTGTATATTTTATTAATACATTTCTAAAGTTCTTAGAATAAGCGGGTATTTAAAACTCGCTTTCAAAATTGAAAGCCATAATGTTAGCAGAAAAGAACTGATCGGGATGAAACAGCTGGTGCGGACAACATATATCAGAAATTTGTAAACTCCCCATCGCGAACAACATTTATTTTAAATTTTTGTGTTTCTGTTGTATTTGCAAATTCAACAAAGCCTTTTCTTGCTTCTTGTACAGTTCTTTATACAAGGCAGAAGCTCTTTGCATCTTTGCCTAGATCTAAATTAAACTATTTATAGAGCAATTGTGGTATCTTGTTAGAAATAAATGCTTTGTAAGTGTTTAAATTATGTAGGGTTTATTGGTCAACGCCGGTTGGATCATACAATTTCTCCATCATCCTATAGCCAACTAGTCCTAATGTTGTGATTTTTATACGACACAAGTTTTACCTTCTATTAATGGATCAGCAAACTAAACCCAGCTAGAACCACTACCGCAGTTCTAGTGAAGATGTCAAGCCGAACAAGTAGCGACGTTTAAAATAGGATTTAGAGAAAAATATGAAAATTAAAAAATAACACAAATCAACTCACTGCAGTACGGATTATTAACTCTCAAATAGACCAATTAAAAGTAAAGCAGATAATTGGCCGCCAGTCTTCATTTGGCAGCACAGCTGTCTTTATTTCACGTCCCAAACGAATGTCTACATTGACCTTGTTCGTTTCGCAGCGCTGTAAACTTTCATGTTGTTTCCGTCGTAGTCTATTGCGGGATAATTGATAGCTCGCTTAGGTAGATAAAATAGCAATTCCTTTTTAATTTCCAGGTGCACAGTTTGTATTTTGTATTGATTGATAAATTTCACACTGGTCTTGTCACACTGAAACCTTGCACAAATAAAATTTTCGAAAATTCTATTCAACCAAGTTTTTTCGATTTTTTTCCAAATTTTCGGGACTACAGCGAAAACAACATGAAAAATAACAGCGCTGCGCAAATAAAAATGCCTTTTAAAGATTACATCAAAAGTAAGTATGACGAGACAGCGATAAAACTGTTCAATTAATACAAATCGCGAAAAATAAATATTTTGTAGGCAGATGGGGAATATCTCATTTTTAAATTTATGATTAAAATCTAACGTTGTACCAAAATGCTTTAGATTCAGATTACTATTTCAGTTAGATAGGGAAGAATATTTTCTAGAAAAGGAACTTTGTTTACATTTAATGAAATTATTGATAAGGAACCAAGGCAGATGGAAATATGCACTAGTAAGAGAGAAGACTAGAATAAGATCTGTGTTGCTCTTGGAATTACATACAATGTGATTTGAATGCTGGAAGAGTTCATTGATAAGGCTAGTAATAAATAAATTCAAAAGGTTACACTGAAATATGAGAAGACACTAAAAAACTTGGGAATTTATAGGCATCTGAGAAACATTTCAAACTATCCTGCTGAAATATTTAGGTAAGAATGGGATTATTACGAAGACAGTTAAGAGAACCCAATTACACTTAGAACAAGATAAAACTAAATTTTAATTTTATGTTGTCAAATTAGTGTTATTGTATGAATTGAAAAGATTAAGATTAAATTTGTTATCGGATAAGGTAACATGCCTTAAAGCAGACAAAAGTGAAGCAACAGTGTTAATGAATCAGACGGATACAATGTATGTACAATTAAATAATGAAGAAGTTTATAATAAAATAAATAAGCACCCAACAGATAAGTTACAAGGTGAGGTTAAGACTGATCATTCAAATGATTGGGTTTGGTAAATTAGATTAAGTGCTCTGTAACTCATTAATAAAAAAGGACACTGTTCCTTCTAGAGTATATGGTTTAGTAAAGATTCATAAACAAAGTAATCCACTTAGGTTAATTGTGAATGTTCAGAATTCTCCAACTTATAAAATGTCCAAATTTTTATGCCATAGAATAAGAAAATACACCTGTTTTATGGATTATACATTAACTAATACTCACCATTTTGCTGACATAGTAAATATAAATTATTGGATAAAGATAAACTGTTAAATCTGAATGTGGTATCGATGCATACTAACGTTCCTGTGCAGGTCGCATTATAGTGTGTCCAACATTGTCTAACGGAACATACTGAAATATTAGAAGGTAATAGAATGATGTTCAGGAGTATTATGGTAAAGTTTAAAAGTTGTATGTCCTCAACATACTTCGTATTTAGAAAGGAATTCTACCTACAAGTTAAAGTTGTTCTTATGGGACAACCATTATTAGTCCCAGTCGCTAACATTTTCATTCTTTGTTTAGAAAAAATCACTTGTTCAGATCTCCCCAATAAACAAACTTATATTTAAGATTTTTAGATGACATTTTCTTAATTTGGAATCATCGGAATAAGGAATTGGATAATTTTCTGTAGTTAGTTAATCAACAAGGAGAATTGAAATTTACGTTTGATAAAGAAAGAAAAGAAGTATTATAATTTATGAATGTGTAATTTAAAGAATGGGTAAGATATAAGATATTTACAGGAAATTAAGTCTTAAAATAGTGGTTCTAAAATAAAAGGAAACCGAACTGATTAAATTGAAACATATATTTAAGATAAATGGTTATTGGACAAAATTACCTGAAAAAATCCTAAACGAGGCACTATTTAGATTTAATGAAACTATAAACCAGGCAAAACAGTTAATGGATTCAGAAAAATGCGGATTTATGCTTATAACTGCACTCAATGGAGACAGGTTATCAGATAAACTAGAATGGCAGCAAACCCATTTCATTATGTGATTGAAATATATTTACCAGATAGATTATATTATTAATTTTATGGTTGCGTATTTGTTTATTTATATAAGCAAACTATATAATGTATGTACATGTATATGTATGGACAGATATTTATCGTTTTATATAATATGTGAGATAAACTCATGTTAATTTAGACATACATAATACATATGGTGAGTAGACGTGCATATATATCGATATTTATTTAATTATATATATATATATACATATATATATATATATATATATATATATATATATATATATATATATATATATGTATGGTTTTTTACAGATAGACATATAAATATATGATTAGATATTAACACATGTATAATTGACGTATATACATTTTCATTGTGAATCTGGTGCACTTGAGTAACTCAAATGGTTGCTTTTATTATATGCATATTATATATGGTGTGTACATGTATATATATACCATTTGATTTAAAACAGGCGTTTAAGTTACAATGTTCTCTCATTCGAGTAATTAACCGTCTGGTCGATCGGCCTACGTAAGTTGATCGACAACTTGCGCATGTATATTGGTAAATAATATTTGATATCGACATTAACGGCTGTTTCTCTTTGATTGCTGGTAAAGGCAAGTGTGTTACCCTAAATAACACTCGTAGTTTAGCTGCATTAAATGTGCGTGTTAATGCTGCTTCAACTTTCTTTTGTGCCATTCGGGAAACTGCATCCCCCTTAAATGGGATGTTCAGGTAGACTGTTTTCTTTTCTGGTCCGTAATACGTCTGTTTCTGTTTAATTCCCCTTTTAATAATTGATTCAATTAATTGTCTGGGATAGCCATTAGACATTAAATCGTTAATTGCTTTATTATATTCATTTTCTTTTGAATCTTGACTAACCAACCTGTCAATTCTTGAAAAGCAGCCACGAACTGTTGATAATTTATATTGAAACGGCACAAAACTGCTGTAATGCAAATACTGTGCAGACCAGGTTGGTTTATGGTAAATTGTTCTATTTAATTTACCATTAGTTTCTTTCTTTAATAGTACATCTAGGAAAGGCAGACAATCATCTTTCTTTTATATATATATATATATATATATATATATATATATATATATATATATATATATATATATATATATATATATATATATATATATATATATATATATAGGTAATTTCATGATTAAGGAAAGAACTCACTTAGCCTCTTATATGATTATTTAGATACGAACATGAATGGATATTTATATATCAGATGCGGGTATAAATATATTGCTGATATATTATATAATTAAGGTGAATCGTATGCTTATATGCATATTTATATATATACATTTACATGCATATGGTTTAAACACCGACATTTAAATGGAAAATTATATAAGTTATGAGTATAAATAACTTCGTATTTGACCGATATACCATTTGTTATTGTGACCCAATATTCTGTCATGTCAAAACTAGAATAATACTACATTATTTCAACAGTATTAATAACCCCACTCTCTCTATAACCAATTGCACAAACATGATGAGTTTAAGTAAATCAGGAATTGAGGATTACAGCTACATAATGAAGGTGGAAATTTTGTTGATCGTTCTGGGCGTCTGGAAAAGTAATTTGAAAATTGCCACGTCATAGATAGGAGTTTTGCTTATATTTGTTATATAAATGTCAGTTTAAGATAAGAATACACATAAATGCGTGTATATTTACCTGTGTATGTGTGTGTGCGTATTTGTGTATACGTGTGAGTACAGGATAATATCTATTAAGGCTGGATATTCGGACAGAATGAAATAATTTAGGATGTAAAATAAATATAAATATATCTGCTTTGAATTAGGTTATCACATTTGCCACAAATTGCGTTTTCTATGGGTACGATGGCGCTGGAAATATTGTCCCGAAAATTTGAAAATAATTCGAAAAAACATGATTCAACACCATTTTCGGACAAACTATTGTGGATAGCTTCAGAGTGATGGAACCAGTCAGAACCAATCAATTATTGCGCAAGACAGGTTGTACACCTGTAAATGTAAAGGAATTAAGATTTTACCTACCTATTACTGTTATCATTTTTCCAGCAATAGACTTCTGCGGAAACCATATGAAATGGCTGAATTCATCTTGTTCGCGGCTGTCATGCACCCTCTTTGTTTTTTTCACTACATAATAACCTCTCCTACTTTGGCCTCAACAACATTAATCAGCCACGCCCATTTAATTAACGAAAAAAAGCTGAACCCCTATTGTTATGGATAACATCTGTTGAAACTCACTGAGGATACTTAACCTTCGTAAATCACCCTAGCATATAAGTGTGAGTAAATGGTGTTATAATCATATCTTTGAGCATAACGATTACATGTATGCTAAAACATAGAACTAAATTCTTCTCAAAGTTTATATTTTTTCTTCATTCGTATAAGTTAGACACATTGATTGCTTTGAAAGAAACTGGCGTTAATCAGATAACTATAATTGCTCGACCATAGTCTTGACATAATTTGACATTTAAATTGTGTTGGTTAAATCTAAGCCGGTCCGTAGTGTGGTAAACTTTACCGTTCATGAGTATTTGAGGTGAAATGCACCAAATCTACCATAGAACAGCCTTTCTGCTATCTAAAAATATCATGAAAATAGTTTTCGATTGTCTGTTAGTTTATTACTTCTGTGACATATTCAAGAACCATTGTGTGTCGCCATTTGAACTGCATTATATCTTATAATATATTCAGAATAGAAAGATAACTTTCGTGTTGCTCGACGTTCTCTGTCTCACATTGACACAGTACGCCTCTGATTAACAAACGAACTAAAGCTAAAAATGACGATAAAGTTCATTTCAACCAATTCTAATATTCGATTAATTTTGTCTTTATTCTTTTCAATATGACAGTTTACTTAAGAAAGTAATGCAGTAATAAAAACTCATTTATAAATTTGAAAGAATCTTGAGAACTAAACACTTAATCATCTAAAGTGTAGTTTTGATTCCAAGGAAACCTATTTACAAAAAAATTATCGTGTTAAAACCGTGTGAACCGATGACCTAATAACTTTTATTTTATTAACTTTTATTGATCTATCGAAACTGTTAACCGGTTGGCATCAGACACTTTGTGAAAATGATGATGCGAGTAATGACGCTAAAAGTGAAAAATGTTTGCGATTAGAAAACGATAATTTCATCAGACAGTATCACGACAAGTCAAGGACATTACCACCGAGGTCCGTGAGAAGTGAACCGCGAAAATGTGAAAATATTTTATTTGCGTTCAACAATGACGGTCTATATACACAGAACTGTTGTGTAAAATCACTGCATCTTGGTAAGTTTAATGCAATAGCCTGTATACTTTGAAATAAAACCATGAAATTCATTTATAAATTTATTATACTAAAATATCCCTATATTATCGAATATTTAAATTAGAATATCAATTGATTCGCGTTGATAGTGACCCTTACACATTTTAGTTAAATTAATAATTTTATCTAAACGTACGTTGGTTCACTATTTTTATAAAACTAATATTTTTAACAAAATAAGAAATTAATTGGCAAGGCTAGATTTTAGTAAACTTTATTTATAAAAGGCAAATTGTTATTTGTCATTTGCTTGCGTTTCAACCTAACAACTTCTGGTTTCATAAATATTCACTATCACTTATGACGCAAATTTAATGTGTACAAGGATCAACAGCATTTTTAAAGCGTTTTGTTTTTGATTGCTTAACTACTTAGGCCACCATACTTTAAAACTAAAATTTAACTCGACAAAATATGTTTGAGCTAAAGAAAGCAATTTGTTACACTTTTAAACATAAAATCAGCAATCGAACCGACAAAGAAAATTTAATGAGTCCTTTTGTCTAGATAGATCCTGTGTAAAATTGATCTGTTTTAAATAAAAACTATCCGCTAAATTTTGACTTTATTTATATTTATTCACTGACGATAGATGCGTAATTAGCGATTAGGCACTTGGCCGAGTTTCCGGGAAATTCCAGCTGACATTCAAGAGTTACCAGACAATGAAATCATCGCAGATTGGTGATAATATTGTGATTAATACCAATATTCTTCTAATTATTAGTTCAATTTATAACAGCTACTCTCAGACACTTCCTTGCTAAAACGCCATGATGTAAAAAGTATACTTCGAAAATACGCTTACATTTGTCTAATTGTATGCGTATTTTTATATTAAAATTTTTTTTTAAACTGCTTATTTTTACATTTAAAAATTAAGTTTATTAAAGGATTACTAATAATAGCGTATTAAAGCACGTAGAAATTACCCTTCTCAGTGAAGTTTACTGTTTCAGGAATAATTAAACTTTGACTTGATTAGTAACCTTGGTTAGTATTTGCAAAAAATAATATTGGGTAACTTTGTCTGCTAAGTATTATCTACAGGCTATTTCGTCATTAAATCGAATAAATGATTTTATTAAATTCGCAAATTAATGTATTTTTTTATTATATATATAGTGCAACTAAAAACGGCGTGTAGATGCTTAATTTGATGCCACAAAATAAATATGTTTGTATATCAAATGATTAATAAGGAAAACATAAAGTACAATTGAGTCACTCTTTTACCAGGACCGGATATGTTATTTTTCATTTATGAATATATCCATGTAACATGTAATTTGAATGAAACTGTCATTTTCTTATTACAGAGAGCTTTTAAAAATCGTTCGATTTTATCAAAACATTAAGTATTTTTTTCGACATTTTCACAAAGAAAACAGACTATAAATAACTGTCAATTTTCACATTTATTTCTAAATTTGACATACGTTTTTGTATAAGTATTCAATATAAATATATTATTACTAAGTTTCTAAAGGATAAAAAATATTTGTTTCAAATTAGGGAATATATATATATATATATATATATATATATATATATATACGGATGAAGCGTCTCTGAAAACACAAACTTTTTACGTATTTGACCAGAAGTATATGATTTGATAAATGAGAAATTGCAGTTTCCTTCCATATATATCTCGAAATCAAGTGCTTGCTTTATCTGTGTACATATGGGATGAAATAGCTTGATTAGTTTTTAACTTTGTAAGTTATAAAAAAAATTATCTTAATTTTATTATCTGTAAGTGCGTGCATAAATTAGTATGTATTTTTATAGTATGAGGCAGGTAGTCGTTTTAGAGCTAAAGGAGAGAACAGAATAATTCATAACAGTTATTCATTTACTTCATGTGGTAATCCAAAGTGAATAAAATTAAATTTTTACTAATTAATTAAAAATAATTATGAGCAATACTCAAAGTAAATATATCTTCCTGAGATATACATTTGCTTCTGAAACTATCATTTGATTTTGCTTTTTGTTCAATACAAGGTATATCCTTGCATGAACAAATGAATTTCCAAAAAATACCTATTTTCAGCATCATTAAAATTATTTTAAAAATATTATATGATATTAAGACATGGGTACATTGTCCTGTCTTATCGGAAGAACTGTACAGACAACTAAGTGTTGTTAATGGTAAAAGTTGAGACTGAAATGATCAATATCAAGTTTTACTAGAAATAAAAACCAATTTCATATTTAAATTAACCAGATTCAACAAATAAAAACATACAAAGCACTTGAACGAACTTAGTTGTTTAGAGCTAACTTGGTTCACCAAAAAGTGGTTGACATTTGTGCAAACAAATTTTTCAACTAGTAAATCTAATTGTAAGAAATAATATTTTTGAGCCTAATAATAATGAAAAGTTTTTATCCAATGAAGATTTAACAATTTTATTATTATCGTTTGTTGCATTAAAAATATTTACCAAGTTAACACAGCCACTATAGAATAGTAGATTTTTTTATTATTCCTATAAGATAAACCGAAAGACACGACAACAACGAGAATGCCTAACATCATTGAAAGCAAATATAAAAAAATCGACAGATTACTGTGCCTTGAATGTCCAGCTGATAAGAGCATTTTCATTCCATCATCGAAACAATTACAGTTTAGTGAGAGAAATGCTGAATTATTGGAAAACCTTCCAAGTTTGCAGCCACGATTATTGACTAATTCAACGGAGACATCCGCTTCTCTAAAGCAAATACTTAATTTAAGCCGCGATTTGAACATAAGTATGAATTTTAATGATATAAAAGATGATTCGTTATTTATCAGGCCATATAGCTCAAGATTTGATATAAGATCCACCAGTCAGAATCAACCTTTCTCACGGATAACAAGAAGAGAACAATTTTCAAATAATAATGCGTTGGATTTTATATTAAATAACGAAATGGAACAAATTCCGGAATCCTGTCATGGAAGTTTATATTCTAACATTCCTACTAATTGCAATTCTGGTGGACTTGAAGACGATTTGGCGACTGATTACAATTGGACACAGCCGATCAGAAGTGCAACACTGAATAATAGAACTATAAAAGGAATGCACAAAGATGGTTTTATTTCAGTAAACAAGAATAACGCAAAAAGAGAAAGTAATACATTGTAAGTGTTTGTTCAGTTTTATATTTTACAAAACGCTTTCCATGTGCGATAATTAAAGGAAATTTAATCGCATATAAGAAGCGTTTATTTCTCATATTTTTCTAACATATCTAAAAATGAACATCTCTTTGTATATAAATTAAAAGGTCAAACAAAATAGAAAAATGCAAACTTGGAAAGATTTTAAAATAATGGAAGAGCCTATAAATTCTGTACATCACCTCCAGTTCAAGCTGAATGTCTGAACATGATTCTTCTGCTTGCATAAACCGGACTGCAATTTGTTTATACATAAATCTTTGTATTTGACTAACTCCCTTCTACTATTGAATTTATTATTTATCTTAAATGCTACATTTGGAGAACATACATTTGAGGTTTCAATGTTGTTTTGCACAATTGCAGATTTGCATTCACCATTTTACTTAAAACAGACGTTTCACTTGCAAAGTTCTACTTTTCGAGTAGTTAACCTTCTGGTCCACCGACCTACGTAAGTTGATCGACAACTTGCGCATGTATATTGGTAAATAATATATGATGTCAACATTAACGAGTGTTTCTCTTAGATTGCAAATAAAAGCAATTGTGTTACTTTAGATAATACTCGTAGTTTTGTTTTATTTTATTTATTTGCAATCAAAATAAAAAAGTTTGAATTAACATAAAATAGTAACGACAGAATGTAAACTTTGTTACATGATATAATCGATCTCACGTTTTTGATTGAATTGTATGAACATATTTTATTTTAAAGACACCGACATAGAACCTCAGCATAAAGTCAAACAGTAGGAAATAGAAATTATGCTATTCCCATAAAGATACGTTTCTAACAGCACGAAATATGTAAATTTGAGTATGAAATAATATAATTTTCATTTGTCTATTAAAAAAACATTGTTTGGGCTATTGTTCTTTGAATTTTAACTAGATATAGTTGATACAGGTAATTTAATAATTCTCTCTTTCACGTCTTATTTCTTTCCAGGTTATTTGAGCGGGTGTTTTGCCACGTAAGAAGTAAACATTCCGTTTGCCTAACACTAAGTTATCAAATTAAAGATTAAGTACGATCAGCATGGAAGCTAATCTTAAGTTTGAGGACACAAGTTAATTAGCTCAAGATATGGCAGGCATGAATTTAATAGATGTGAACGAGAGTACTAGCTTGTCAGATTCAATTGTACAATTAAAGACTGAACACGACTTGGCATCTATGGGGTTCTCAGTCACTATTATGTTAGGAGCCTCTACAAAAAAACCAACATAGAACCTCAGCATAAAGTCAAACAGTAGGAAATAGAAATGTATGCTATTCACATAAAGATACGGTTATAACAACACGAAATATGCAAATTTGGTATGAAATAAAATAATTTCCATTTTTCTATTTAAAAGAATATTGTTTGGGCTATCCTTCTTTGAATTTTAAACAGATATAGTTGATACTTATATGCACATTTTACATGTATTTGGGAATTTTCCTTGCGTTAATTGTCGACCTGATTTCTATGTATAATTCAATTTAGATGCAGATCAAACTCGCCGGACATTTCGTCACTATTGCTGCCGTCTTGCGAACCTTTGACAACGTTTGGACAATTGAATCTATTAAAAGCGCAGCTAGACAAATACACACGTTTACCTAATGCTGTTGGAGGCCAAAGCGAAATTTTTAGTTGTGACGAAAACAGAGCTTCAATTTTAAAGCAAAACATGAATCAACATCACATACCTACAAACTGCAACGAGTTCAAACGTAGCTTTTCTAGCTTTAGAATATAAAGGGTATTAAATTTAAACCAAAGTTAAGCTATGTGTATTATTTTTAAAATTGTTTTGAAGTTAAAAAACATGTTGCTGTTTTGCTATTTTAATATATATATATATATATATATATATATATATATATATATATATATATATCCTGCGTTTCTATTGATTATGGGGTGGCAACAAGTCTGACTCTGTATACTTCTATTTCTTGTTTGGGATGATTAGTATGTATATTTGCGTATGTTTCTCTGCGTGTGTGTCTGTTTATGGATGGGAGTCTTTCTCGTTGTATTGCAAAGTGATGTCTGAGAATTAGTCATTCCCGTAATGTTTGATTGAGAGATTGCCAACTTTTCGCACTTAGATACTGATCATGGCGGAGAACTAATATATATGCAATTATGTATTAGTGTTGCGTACCTATTAAAAAAATAGTTCAAAAACAACCAAAAGTAGAAAAGAAAGACAACATGAACGGATAGTATAATCTCGTAAAAAATCGTTTCGTGCTTACTGTGAACATGGCATTAACACTATGGATGTCGAACCGGTACATCGTACCAATTCGTTAGATTTCAATGTATGCTATAGTTCACAAAAATTGAGGATTATAAGTATTTCTGAACACCTGTTACTCCAGTAAATTCATACACTCTGGCATAATCAATCATATTTGAAATTTTTGCATTTTTGTGTTAGGTTTATGATATATATATATATATATATATATATATATATATATATTGATAGTTTCTAATTTCACCATTTTTTTAAATGTAAGAACAAAACAACGTACTCCATGGAATAACATTTATTAATAAATCTTATTTCTACCAGTATCTACAGCCATTGTTCTGGATTCGTTAGTATATTCGTTCATCCAATCTCACAGTACATTTATTGTAACCAATCTCCTCTTCGTTATTCTAGCCTTTGTTTTGTGCTATTTAGACCACTACTTTTGT
>JAQBSW010008763.1:0-32345 GCA_029291075.1 Eudiplozoon nipponicum
AATGTCGGCTTCACAGTGATTGTCTGTGTGGTAATAGCAATTATTTAAATCAAGGCTGAGAGGTGGTTATAAACACTACTCCTATTGTTATATGACTTAGGTATAAACTAATCATTGCATAACATAGCAATTGCAATTCGTAAATTAGACCGCTTTCAATTTTATTGGGAACTCTTCAAATAATTTGCGGAAATGCTGCGTCGGGGGGTTGGAACCAGGATGCATTTGGTTCCGAGTCTTGCAACTCATCCACTGCCTCAGTCCAAAACATACACTACGCTCTCTACACGTTAATATGTCAATTTATATTTTTGATCAGTCTTTTCATTAGGCGGATCCTATATGACATTTCTGTCAAAATATAGTTCCAAGACATCCCGATCTGTTATTATGAAACATTTCTTTAGATCAGACCCACTAGCTTGATATAATGAAACATTTCTGTTCAGTTTAAACTGACAACACAAAACAAAATCATGCTATTCTATTTTGTTTAAAAATCACTTACTCAAGTGGCATTGTATTTATTCTATAGTGGTCGACAAAGAGTGGTTATTTGGAGCTTTATGTTAAAAGCGATGTCTTATAGGATTCTCCTGAAGATAAGAATGTTCAAAAGTATAAACTGGTATATAACTGAAAATTGAATGTAATGCGCAGGTTCAATAGCGATTCAGATAAGTTGCCAGTCTCTGAAGCAAATGCAGAACAGTTATAGCCCCGACAGCGGCAAATCTGGTTAGTACGTATAAGTGTCCAATATTTAGGTTCTATGTGAACATAGCTGGACCGTTAATAATTTAATGAATTTGTGTAAAATCGTTACCACTACTCTCCTTGGTTGCCTGTTGATGGTTCTTCTTTTATGCCATGCACTTTTTTGAGAAACCAAATATCATCATTCATGTTTCGATGATTTTGAAAACTCTGACTTGATGTCTACCGTACCAGGCTCATCACATGCTAATAGTACTGGCTTAATTTTATTCACGTTTTATTAGCATACACTAATTTGCACAATCATAATCCTTCATTATTGACCTCTCACTTTTAGCATTGATTCAGTATCCGGTATGCATAAGCTGCGAAAGTTATACCTACCTTATAACAATGCCTAGCAATTTGCTTTGCACAAAATTCTTATGTGGAAATAAATTATTTCAGAATACACTTTATTGATCTATATGGTTTTTAATGAACTTCGTATGCTTGTGCAAAGGTTTTACAAATGTATCGTAGAAATATACCCAAAACAAGGCAAGCAGCAACCAAAAGTCTGGATAACTCTCTTTATAACAACCAATTCGAAATTTAAAAGTTGATTTTTATTGATTCAAAAGAAGAAACTGACTTGTTTTCGATGTGCGGCTCACGCTTTTGAAAAAATATTTGGCATTCCTTTCTAAAAACATTATAACGTCAGAAGCATGTTTTCCGTCACATTTGAATCAAAAATCCTTCTGGTCCTAATTGAACTTATTTTTTACTACGTACGCAACACCTAATACACAGCTGAAAATATATTAGCTCTCTGCAACAAGCAGTTTTATCATTGTTATATATGTAATTAAATAATGTCCTAATTGCTGCGAAATATAGTAACTGAAATCGATCAAGGCCAAAGTGTATTGATTCTTTTGACTAACAGGTGTTCAGAACTAGTTGCAATTTTCAATTTTGGTGAAATTTAGCATATATTTAAATCCAGTATGTTAGTACTATGTGCCTACTCGGCAACTATAATATTGGTGCCATGTTCCGACAGTGCAACCAGTGTTGGTACATTTATAGGCTCCATATACATTATATATATTGAATTGGCTTAGAAATCGCATTGTCGAAGACTTTATATGAAGTTAACTCTACAACTGCTGGTATACACAATCATATAGTAGATTGTGCCGTCTAAATGTTCCACAATCCTTGACCAAACACATAATGAGTATAAGGTGTAATACGGAGTCATACTGATGAGTCGTCAGTAAGCACGAAACAAATGTGCACATGAGATTATACTTTTCGTTCATGCTGACTTTGGTTTATCCTTCTGGTCCTATTTGAACTAATTTGTTACTAGGTGCGCAACACCTAATAAAAAATTGTTACCAATTTTTTTTATCTCTAAGATATATTTGAAATAGACTCGCTTCTTCATAAATCACACTTTTTTAAACATGTTTTGTTCAAATTATTATTTTTATCATTTCTTTCTTTACTCGTAGATAAAAGGTAATGAAGCACCAATAGCTAAATGCTGTTGTATCGTTGTCTTTAATGATAATGCTTAAGATTCTACGGAAGTCTCGCAAGAAGGAAATGATTATTTGCAAAAAAGATCTCTATGTCACTTACCTGACCGTATTCTCCCCCGTCAAACATTCAGGCTCAGACTTTTCCACCTTTTGTATTTCACATGCGCCAGACGGATGAATGAACTGCGCCATTTTGGCATTAGATGCTAAAGCAGCTGGAGATTGTACGTTAACTGTGTCGTAAGTTTTCTGAATATTGCGTGGCTCGCTGATACTATGCATACAGTTAATGATATTATTAGTTAAAGAAAAACCACCATTATTTGCGTCATGAGGATCAAAAGTAGCTCCAACTGGGCTATTGAAAATAGTGGTGGCAACGTTTGTGTCTGATTCACAGGTATCAGGTAAACTGGCATTAACTTCATTACCAACCGAAGAGGTATAGGTGAGATTTGCTACATCAAAGCCGAGAGGAAGTTGATTGGTGATATCTGATGACACACCACAGTCGCCTGCAGATGAGAGTAATGCGTGAATTGGAGCAGCGGTGAGCAACTTTTGGACCAATCTAATGCATAAGTAAATCGAAGAACGTAAATCTTCAATTAATATTGTCCAAAATATTCCATGCTCAATATGAGTGACAATGAAGCTTCAGTATAAACTCAATGCAACAAATTAGTGATAATTGGCACGGATGGTCTGAGAATAATGTAACAATCATTGCAGCAATATATATGCGTGCCAGTGAAGCTACAAGTAACCCAACGAGTTTTTATCTACAATATTTGAAAAGTTACAAATTCGGTAACCAGAGAAACTAAAACACACGCGGCAACGGACTTGAACATGTTTTGTAAGCTGCATTTGTTTTATTCTCATGTTTCTAGTATATTTATAATTTGATTTCACATTACTTATAGCCTTATGTTTTTCTCACATTAACACTACTTTAATATGCATACGTCTGAGAAATTGCACCGTCTGCAACACACAGTAAGTTTCGAACGCAGAGTGATACCTGATGAATTGGCAAAGTAAAATGCAAATCAGCCCACAAAGTAAATAAGCACTGTTTGATGCTTAAAACGCATTATTTAAACATCCACAGAATTAGCTAAATGTAACCACTTCTTTTCTCCTTGTAACTCTTGCTAATTACCACATGACTGGTATTCTAACCGTGTGGCCAAATTAAAAGTACATTCATAATTGAATGAATGAAAGAGATAAAATATAAAAATTTATTTTATTGCGCGGGAGGTGATAGCAATTATTTAAATCAAGTTTGTGAGCTGGATGAAAGCTCAAAACCAATTGTATTTAACCAATCGCACTACTTAGCTAAAGCACAGTCAGTTACACGTACTGATGCGTCGTCAAAGTACAATTGCAAATTGACAAACGAAGGTAAAACCGCAATGAGTATATATGGCATGGAAAATCAAATAGGCGGCTCTCATCTTTATTAGCTTCGTAGGTTGATCTGAGTTTTGCTATGTTGTGCGACTTGACAGATTTAATCAGATTGGTGTTTATCATAAGTTGACAAATTTTATTTTGACAATTGTTAGCATCACAATTTAACAATAATTGTTTGCGCGGGTGGTGGTAACAATTCTTTAAATCAAGTTTGCGAGCTTGAAGTAAACACCAATCCCATTGTATTTAACCAGTCGTCGAACAACATAACAAAACTACCGCCAGCCGCAACGCACTGACGCGTTTCGACCTTCCTTGATCATCATCAGAGTACGACGGCAAACTGACTATCGAGGATCAAACCGCATTGAATATATATGGAAATCAAATTGAGATATGCGGCTCTCACCTCTAGCAGTCTCGCATACATTGAACTTGACTGGAAATGTCGGCTGCACAATTTCTATGCAGACACGAAAATTAAATTTTTCTAGCTTTCGCCACATATACATATATAGGCAATACAATTTAACAATAATTGTTTGCGCGGGTGGTGGTAACAATTCTTTAAATCAAGTTTGCGAGCTTGAAGTAAACACCAGTCCCATTGTATTTAACCAGTCGTCGAACAACATAACAAAACTACCGCCAGCCGCAACGTACTGACGCGTTTCGACCTTCCTTGATCATCATCAGAGTACGACGACAAACTGACTATCGAGGATCAAACCGCATTGAATATATATGGAAATCAAATTTAGATATGCGGTTTGATCCTCGATAGTCAGTTTGCCGTCGTACTCTGATGATGATCAAGGAAGGTCGAAACGCGTCAGTGCGTTGCGGCTGGCGGTAGTTTTGTTACGTTGTTCGACGACTGGTTAAATACATTGGGATTGGTGTTTACTTCAAGCTCGCAAACTTGATTTAAAGAATTGTTACCACCACCCGCGCAAACAATTATTGTTAAATTGTATTGCCTATATATGTATATGTGGCGAAAGTTACAAACAGTTAATGTTCGTGACTGCATAGAAATTGTGCAGCCGACATTTCCAGTCAAGTTCAATGTATGCGAGACTGCTAGAGGTAAGAGCCGTATATCTAAATTTTATTTCCATATATATTCAATGCGGTTTGATCCTCGATAGTCAGTTTGCCGTCGTACTCTGATGATGATCAAGGAAGGTCGAAATGCGTCAGTGCGTTGCGGCTGGCGGTAGTTTTGTTATGTTGTTCGACGACTGGTTAAATACAATGGGATTGGTGTTTACTTCAAGCTCGCAAACTTGATTTAAAGAATTGTTAGCATCATCCAAGACATTATTGGCCATTTATTTTTGCAATTTAAATACAATTGGCAAAAGGTGAAAAACAGTTTGCTTGTAATTTAACATTAATTGTTCTGCTGCATCTCAAATTAGGTGTAAAACTACAAGGAGTGAGATCTGCATATTTCACTTTCCATAAGTTGCATATTCAATGCGGTTTGATCCTTGACATTCAGTTTGCCGTCAGCGCTTCGAAAACAGAATAGCTGTTTCATCATAATATAAAGCCCAACTGCTAAAACAAACTTTATGGTACAGAGAAAAATAAGTTTCAGTTTGTACTGAAGATTTTAATAATCTTTTTTTAACTTACACTATAATATCAATAGTTTTCTTATTTGAGAAACTTGTAAAAAATGACAATCTAATAGACACCATTACCGTAATTAAAGGTTTTCGTTGGAAGATTATTTTCATAGGCAAAAGTTTCATCGTTTCTTTTTTCTCCATTTAAAATTACTTTAGTATACAAATTCTATTACCATAAACTTAACTTTGATTTTTTTATTCTTATCTGCAAACTCACCCCGAGTTAATGGAATAATAATTACCAATTAGTACGTCGAATTTTAATTATTCAGAATTTTCATTTTGCGGGAACATTGGAAAGATTTTTGAACGTAGACAAAACTAGACTTTCATGCTTTAAGCCATCCACTATTGGTTGATGCAAACAATCAATCCGTTGACAGAATGAAAAACAGAACCGCCTATCATTTTGAATGTACTACTCCAAACAGTTAGTTTCACTAATTTAAAAAATCATTACGTTCACAAACTAGCATGATTTGTAAACTGGATATAAATACATGACCCATTAAGTATATACATTTGTCAGTATAAACTAATAGTTGTATAGTGTAGAAAAGGCAATTCATCCAGTAGACCGGTTTCGTCCTTATTGGGCACTCATCATTTACTGGCCAGAATTTGTCGCGGAGAAAATTGCCTTTTCTACACTGACAAATGTATGTGCTTAATGTGTCAGGTGTTTATATCAAGTTTGCAACATTGATTATAGTAATGTTATCACCGCCCGTGCAACCAATGTTCGTTTAATCATTATTTGTACAGTATCTGCATTACTGCTACTTACTTTAAGGAAACCCCGGACGCAGAAACAAGATTTTTAGAGCATAAATAGAACACAAATTTATACTGTTATAAAGCTTAGAGCGCACATATTTTTATCAAAAAATAACGCAAAAAATCAAATACATACCGAAACGAGCCGGAAGTGGAAATAGCCAGTGGAAATTCCTCGTTGACCTGATTATTTACGTTCACTTTATTCTGCATACTGTCATCATCATCAAACCATCTTCAAAATAATATAAAAAACAGAATATGATATCCTGCATGTACGGATGTTTGTGAATAACTGTGTGGGCATGTGTGCCTATTCCTAGAATACACATTGACATAAAATTCAGGTTTAGGTGTATATGTAGGTGGATGTGGCCTCTTACCGTATTACATTTCTGAGCGCACCGTAAGTAGAAAATACATACATTGATTGCGTGGGCAGTGATAACAATTATATAATTCAAGATTGCGGCCTATGTAGATACACTAATTCCATCACATATGCAAACAATTTATCTGTGAACTTCCGAGAACGCTAATTTTTTCCTATTCGTGCAATTTAAAATTGGAAGATTTGTCGTCCTCGTGCCAGAAGATTCATCAGATGTTGCATATAATTAGTGCGAGATTGCAACAAGCATGCACTACAGCTATTGCAAAATTAATAGACAAAAAATGAACAATGAAATTAAAAAAAAACAAACATACAGATACAACTTACTGGTAGACTAGAAGTTTTCGACCAAAAGTACCCAGTACAATTTCGGCTCGACCATCGCAGTTGAAATCGCCAACGCCACCACATAGCACACAGTCATGCATAGCGCTATCTGGCAAAATAATCTGGTTATTAAGTACGTTCACAGCCGAAACTTCCTGCCCGACTGCTCTAGCTCGTTTAATAGGTTCCAATGGTGGAATTTCAACATTGGCTGGAATAGGTTCACAGCTATGCCCTCGATTGTGTAGAAACAAATCTCTACAAGCATAGAATAATGAACACTTCCTTTAAATATTGACACGGTTAAACATCGTAAGCGATAGTGGTTGTAAAATATCGGAGCTTGTGGCAAAGCACAAGATAAATAATTTCATCGATATGTTTAAAGTAGTTCGTGGACATAGTAATTTAGCGAAAAAATAGAAATCGAGAATGAGCAAAACAGATTTGCCAACTTTTGGGGAAAAATTATGATGCTATCGAGCAACTTTCCGATGTTCGTCATCATTTACCGTGCTGACAAATACTTGCATCAAGGAAAGAGAAAACCACTGGCGAAACTGCCTACTTAGTACTTCCGATTAAATTTCTCCATCATAAACACGATAGACCCCGGAATGCTTTTCTTGGGTACCAACTGGCCCAACGGTAACTGTCGACATTCTGGGAAAACATTTCCCTACTTTACCAGCACCAACTGAGCGTGAGACCGATTTCTACCTGTGTTTATAGCTAAAACGTTTATTAAAAGCAGTCAAGAATGAGACATACAATCTAACAGATCAAACCAGTCACCCCAAATTTCTTTCCAGCTTAAAATTCACCTTCGTACTTGAAATTCTAGTTCCAATACAGTAGTTTCCTTATAAAAATTAAAATTACCCTTATTAGTATACCAAACGTGTCTTCAATATTTTAAGGAAAAATGAGGCTGACAAAATAAATAAAATCTGCAAAAAACGATGTGTTGGCTGAATTTAGCCCGTCGGTTGACAAGATTGGCAGTATAATATAATGCAAACCATGATTACAACGTAAACAAAACTATCTATGGAATCAAAAGAGTCTGAGAAGTAAATAGAATTTCTACTCACATTTAAAAATTCGACAGTATACCACATAGCTAATACATTGACCAATACACTTGATTTAATTGTGTTTATTGTATTTACATCCCATATCTACTTTCATTAAAATTAATCTAAAACCCGACCCTGGTAAGCAAATCACAAATCTACATTGCAAGAAACATCGCATTATATATTCTATATATATATATATATATATATATATATATATATATATATACATATCTATATATATATATATAATTTAAGAATCCTATAATGCGTTGCTTCTTCAAAATATATATTTGTTATTTGCATAATAGTCTCTGATTTTAGAGGCATTTTAAAGTAGATACAGAATGTAATTAATATAAACATATAATTATAACAAAAGTATAGGCTCCACGGATTAGCTATATATTATGCTGACGAAGTTTTAAATACGAATAGGACACTTTGATTGCATTTGATTTCATTGACGTTCGGCAATCATGGTTTACTGCCACTCATGTCGATTGACAAGCTTTATTCAGTCAACAAATCTATGTTTTCAGCTTTTATTTATTTGGTCAGCCTTTGTTTTCTTTTAATTAGTAAAAACACATTTTATATATTAACAAGGATAATTTAAAAGTCGATTGTGTAACTAGTACATTAGAAATAGCATTTCAAGAATATATATATATATATATATATATATATATATATATATATATATCATCAACATCATCACCATCATCATGTCCAGCCATACAAAAGTCAAAAGTGACTGTTTCACTGCCATATAACCATAAGGAATGAAAAAAGTATATAAATGAAAACAGAAATAATATTTTAGACAAATTATTAGTGAGACTTAAGAGAGAGAGAGGCAGAGAGAGAAGAAATACCTATCTAAAGTAAATTCATCAGGATAACTCACAGAAATGAGGCAAACTAAACCTCTCCACAACACCATTATGGCCAAGTTAGCATTCGGGCAAGGCGACATCAGCAATACAGCTTCCTTGCGAATTTCACTGTATCACGTCATAAACAAAAAAAACCTTGCAATTAACTTTGCCCTACTACGAAAAAAAAATTACGAAGATGATTCTACTAGACATCGATTCGATGCCATATCGCTAAGGGTATCTAACCAAGAACTAGCATGCTCTCGAGAATCCAATCCTGGCAAACGAGTGGGTCCTATACTGCCCAATTTTTATGTAAATGACTGCAAAATCTGCCCATCTTGTTTCTTAAGCCAATCTGGTGTTGAATGAGAGAACAGAGCTCTACTAGGCAATCGAAATATGAGCATACGCAGAACGTGACCGAGCCAACGAAGTTGGTGGAGTCTAATTTCTTTTTCTAATGAGAAGCACTTATTAGCAGATCCAAAATACCCATACGGATGTCAACGTTAGTTGGTGCTGGAAAGTAGGCACCGAAACGTCGCCAGTAAACAAAGATGTGATAGAACCGCATTTCCAGTTGAAGTAAGAACAAGTCAACCCGATCAAAGACAAAACAAAATTGGAAATTGTGAAAAATCGGATCTTTGTGTAACTTCCCGTGTACAGCTATTACCCGCGTACGCAAAACGCGGCATTGATAACCTTTCAACGTTAATTGTTCGTTGTTGGTAACCAACATTTGCTATACTTGCATGTATATATTAGGTGTTGCGAACCTAGTAACAAATTAGTTTAATTCTGACCAGAGGGATAAACCAAAGACAGCATGAACGGAAAGTAAAATCTCATGCACATTCGTTTCGTGCATTCTGGCGACTCATCAGTAGAAGCCGGTATTGCGCCCTTTAACCACTATATATTTGGATGGGGAATGTGGGATAATAGGACGATACAATCTTCTAGACGAACCTGTAAACATGCAGTAGAGTAGCTAACATCGTATAGTCTCGACAACGCGACTTCAACGCTAACTCACTCTATAATATATATATATATATATATATATATATATATATATATATATATATATATATATATACCGAATCTGTAAAAGATACTAACACTATGATTATTGTGTTAGTAACCGATACCAACATTATAGTACCGTAAAGATACATGATACTAACACTATGGTTTCCAAGTCGGTACATGGTACTAACATGTTGGATATCAATTTTTGCTATAGTACACCGAAATTGAGAACTGCAACTGTTTCTGAACACCAGTTACTCCAATAAATCCATACACTCTGACCTTGATCGATATCAGTTATCAAATTCCACGGTAAGCATGACATCATTAAATTCAATATATAACAGTTAAATACTGTTTGTTGCGGATAAATAATATATATACAAGTATGTATTAGGTGTTGCAAACCTAGTAACAAATTTGTTCAGTTGTGACCAGAGGGATAAACGCAAGACAGCATGAACGGTAAGTATAATGTCATGCACAATCGTTTCGTGCCTACTGGCGACTCATCAGTAGGAGCCGATATTACGCCCTTTGACCACTATATATTTGGGTGAGGAATGTGGGATAATAGGACGATACAATCTCCTAGACGAATGTGGAAACCTGCAGTAGAGTAGCTAACATCTCGACAATGCGACTTCAACGCTAACTCACTCTATATAATATATATACCGAGTCTATAAAGGATACTAACACTATGATTATTGTGTTAGTAACCTCATCCAAATATATAGTGGTTAAAAGGCGTAATACTGATGAGTCGCCAGTAAGCACGAAACGAATGCTGCCTTTGGCTTATCCTTCTAGTTACAACTGCACTAATTTGTTACTAGGTTCGCAACACCTAATACATACTTGCAAATATATTAGCTATCCGCAACAAACAGTATTTAATGTGCTATACTTCTCAAACAACGATGATCGAATTCCTGTAAGCGTCTCAAATCATCAACTCTAAGAGGCCAAGTTTCAATAGCGTATAGTAAGACTGTGCAGTGTAAACACGGCCTTTTAGGCAAAGTAATATATTTGCATTTCTCCAAAATGGACGAAGGTTCGGGAAAGCTACTCTAGCTTACACGATTCGTATTCTCACCTCGTCGGACATATAGCTTACGTTATTGATAGAGCTCCCAAGATATATAAACCTGTAACAGTATCTTACATTTAGAGGGTGCGAATTTCATACCGAAGGACAGAACAACGTCTGTTAATCTATTCAAGGTGGTCTGGGCAGCATCCCGATTGTCGAATAATAGTACGATATCGTCCGCATAGTCAAGATCGACTAGTTTATCGCACTGAAGAACTCCAACTCCAGCATCCTGAATGTGTGGGAGTGTTCTTCATAATAGCATCGATTACAAAATTAAACAAAAAGTGGGAAAGTGGATAACCTTGACGAACACCACTGCTGATTGTAAAGTTATGCGCTAATTCGCTGTAGACCTTAACGCGACCAGAAGTATTTTTGTAGAGAGCTCGCATAATATTAACAAATTTTGTGGCCACACCGCTATTCGACAAAATATTGAATAAAACATTTCGATCCACCCTTGAAGTCTAGAAAGACTGCTATTGTGAGACGGTGATATAAATGTCTCTATTCAAGAACTTGTCTTAACGTAAAAATATTATCTATACAACCTCGTCCTGCGTGGAATCTGGTCTGTTCTTCTCTTTTATGTGATTCACGTGAAGCGCTAAGACTACGTTGGATAATCGAAGCAAATAACCTAGATACGACCGGAGTCAAGCTTATATCACGATGGTTATCGCACGAATTATGATTGCCTTTTTTGAAGTTGGGAATGATGGTTGATCCATTCCAATCAAGTGGTATGGTTTCCTCATTCCATATCGTATGAAATAGTTTGGTCAACGCTCCTGCAATTATATCGCCACCATCATCGGGGCCTGCGGCTTTGCGTCATTTAAGAGATAGGATTGCTTCGCGTACTTCTAACTCGGATGGTTCTTCGGGACTAACATTCCACACTGTTGATGAAGACATGCTTTCGGGAATCAAAACTGTCGCGGGTGGCCACGAAAATTAATCTTTGAAGTGTTCAACCCAACTGTCAAGACGACTTATTTATCGGTTATTAAATCGTTGTTACTATCATTTTAAGTTTCACTAACTTTTAAATTTCTCGGACCTGTTGCGCGAACAAGTTGGAACTAACATTGACTATAACCTGATGCGAAGGCTACTTCAGCGTTTCTGATCCAAAAGTTTTCGAGATCGACTTTTAGACTGCGCTTAAGTTGGCGTCTTATATTGCGACGAGTATTATTATAAGCCAAGCCAGGTGGAATAGATTTTACAGAGAGCCAATGATTATTTCTACGGGGGACCGGCAATGTCACATACGGTAGTACCTGCATTTTGCATATTGGATCTAATCTTGGACCAAGTATATTCGGATTTTCGCCATCCAGACCAGTTAGATTAGCCTTTAGAATATTTTCATAATTTCGTCGGAAGGACGGTTGTTCGAGTTTTCCTACATAAATTTGGGCTTTATTCTTTTTTATTTTCCCGGAAAATTTTAGTGCAAATCTACAACGGATAAGTGCATGGTCAGAGTCGACATAAGTGTTCCAAAAAGAACGATAATCCTGAATGCAACCACGCCATCTATAACTAATTGCTAGAGGACGCCATTTAGCGCAACGTCTAACACTTCATCTTAAGTTTGTAATACTTAAATATAGTCTATGTTATGTGCAGCTATCCAAAAGCCGTTTACCATTATCGTTGCGCGTCGAGCTTAAAGTGTAACTTCCACCTAACTGAAATTCTGTGTTACTTAAGCGCCCAACTTGAACATTCATGTCACCCATAACCAGGACTATATCTGAACTTCGTGCTCTACTTAGTAAGGAGCTTAGTTCGGAGTAAAAAGTGTCCTTGCTTTCTTCTTTGCTGCAATCGGTAGGAGCATATGCAGATACAACGAAGAGGCAACGATAATAACGGTTTTTTCTTTGATTTTAGTAGATGTATCGAAACGTGCCGCACATAATCGACTATTTAAAGGGATCCATTCAATTAAGAAAGCTTCAGCTCGCGCGCTAAGGGAAATATCAACGCCCCATTTACCGACATGAGAGAACTCTGTGGAACAAGATGTTCGAAGCCAATAACGCGTAGATAGGGATGGTGCAACCAGTTCTGTAATGAACGTAGGACCCGGTGTTCTGGTTTCAGATACGTAAAATGTCGATTTCTAATTTATCCAACGTACGAGCAAGAAATTCTTGCTGCCCAAGTTGTTTTTTAAATGCGCCTATGTTAAAACCTAACCTAGGCTTAATGAATGATCGTCTACTAGATCCATTTTCGATATTTGGCTCAATGTTATAATCAACACCAACCATATTCATAATATCTAAAAGAGTGTTAATGTTAGATTGAGAAAAGGAAGGGGAAGGAAAGGAGGCAGAATAGGAGATAAAGTTGTCTGTAGTAGCCCGATTTCGCTTATCCACCCTGCGCGGGCCAACAGATAAGGCGACCCTTTCTTTTACTGCGCGACGGCCGATGCAGTATGTAATCATTGTAAGTTTTATATTTCATTGTTATATGTATGGACTGTAAAAGAACACTAGGTCGCCCATTCCTAGTGATGGTTTGTTTTCGGAGATTTTTTTCTCGTAGATGGTCTGCCAACCAAGACTGATGAGCACTATCTGTCCAAATGCCAGTAGCCAGTTTCCATCAGCACCGGAAAGTTGTCCTTCACGTCTGGAACGCTTGCTCTCATTCCGTCACTACACATTTAACAAAAGAAGTTACTGCGCAGTTAGACCAAACTCGAGGCTTCACATGAAACGGGATGATGGCTGTGTCCTTTTATGACCCGGCAACGTTCGTGCTACCAATCCCGAGTTGACTGGCTTGAGCCCGCCGATCTTCGGGCCGAAATTTCTATGGCTTCGGGCCACAGATACGGACCATATATATATATATATATATATATATATATATATATATATATAGCTTCAATATCACTTCCCCAGGTAGAGTGATGTCTGTTCTCGGAAAAATACTAGACAGCACACAGTTCTCAATAGCGACAAAACCGGTTTAAGGTATGAACTGCTTAGTTTATACTGATAATTGCATACCTAAAGTGATTGCTGATTATGTCAATCACAAAATCTTGAAATATATCATTTTTATTACTGCCAGCGAAATCAATGATCGATTAATTATATAAATTTTCAATTCAATGCCACTTCCCCAAATAGCGTGGTGTTTGTTCTATTATGACAGATTGTGGGTAACTTGCTGGAGGAAAGGCTAACCAAAACACAAGTTAGTAAAAGATTGAAAAATGTGTGTAACGTGCGGCAGGGTGATCTAATTATTAGAGTCACAGGCGTCGAAGCAGACATGCCCAGGTTCGAGCCCTGTTTGCGGCAAATACTGAAAATAACGTGAAGAGTTCTCAATAAGAACGAAAACGGTCTACTTGGCTAAGTTTTGTCTACTTTAAACTTTTCTTAGTCAATACTGACAAGTGTATGTATAATGAGATATGTTTTTACAACAAGCTTGGAACCTTGATTTAAATTAATGATTTATCAACTTGTTTTTGTGGCCATCTTTCCCATCAGGTAGGATCTAATCGGTATCATTTCGACAATAAGTTACCACCAGCCACATGTAATCTATAATTATAACACAGACACTATGTCACTTAAATAAGTGATATTTAATTGTATTAAAATGACAGGATTTGACTAAATATATGTTGTCGGTATAAACGAAGCATTACATAAGATAAAAAGGTCTATTTCGTCGTTATTAGGAACTTTTAAGTATTTAAATGTATAAATCATAAACTTAATAAGTAACACTATCAAAATTATCTTTCAAATTGGTGGCCTAAAGGATTTACTTCCATTCTTCCTTGTAGAGACTGTCCAGCCAGTTTTATCTACTGAATTGGCAACAAAAGACGGTAACTGAGTCTCTTATGGAACTAATGCCTACAGACATCGTAACGCAGTGAACACTAAGTTATAGGTTCTGCCTTTGGTAAACGGCTTAGTACTTTGAAGTATAAAATTCATGTTAAATACAAAAACAGCACTCTGTTCAACGGTAGGCTCATCGCAACAAGAAATTTGATAAATGCTACGTCAGGTGTTAAATTATTTTTAAGAACAGACGAGTCACTAAATCAGCGAAAACCATATATGTGTATGTGTTTTTTTGTGTGTTGAACCGCGAAGCTACTAGTTAAATATATACGTTCACCTTCGTTTAAGTGATTCTATATAGTGATTAATTTAGTTTCATCTTAGCACACGCAAGGCTGGTTGTTATGCGCTATACTATTTAATGAAGTATTTCCGATTGGACGCTCTGGTTTAAAATGGAACAAGACAATGCAAATAAGACAGATGGTAAATATTGTCAGTTTAAACATTCGAAAGTCAGTGAAGTGAAAGAATTATTTATGCAAGTAAGATTTAAAAATGAACATGAAAAATGAAAAGATCGAAAATTAACTTTGGAATGAAAGGAGAAGCAATAAACGAGATATTTAACGTCAGAATTCATTAATATAAGTAGCACTCTAAAATAGAACTAAGTAAATCGATACAGTAAGATAACAAGCAATAAAAGATAAAGTTGTAAGATAATTCAAAAATTGTTAATAAATAGTTAAATATTATTCTCCATCACCAGTAAGTTTGTCTTATCCTTAATTTCTTAACATTTTACTTGAACGAGTTTCCGATTCTGATTTGTAAAATCTTCACTCTCTATTACAATTTAGTTCTATGTTCAAAATCGAGCCTACTGATATTTAATTTAACTTATTATTAATTTAATATTTGATTTACCCAATAAATACAAGTTCACTCACTCGATTAACTAAGTTTAAGAAATTTATCACGGCTTCCCTCCATGATTCCAAATTAATATTATTTCAACCAAAATCATGCATACCATTTGTGCTTTAGCGATATTACATCCTATATATTCTTCTGCATTTAAAACGTGAAGATATTTTAAATCGGAATTGGCCAGTATTGTTTCGTTTGTAGACCTTTAATTTTCATTATAAATACGTAGAAGACATTCATTTGTTCCTCACTTCCCCAATATTTACCGTCGAAATTTTACTTCCTCCAATTTTAATAGGTTATCAACCAGGAAACTCCGAAAATATTTCAGTGCTTTAGAAAATGGCAAACAGGTGTATATTGATACTAAATCCAAGCTTGCCATACCATCGATTATATCTCGTTCCAATTTATCGACAATCTCGATCAATCGGTAGGAATTAATCACGGTGTGGTTTAAGAATTACGAATAGTTTCTTATTTTATGGCATAGAAACGTAATTACTTTGTATGTTTGCACATATAATACTCAATACACTTTTGGCGAGACTAACTCCCGATATGAGAATGTTACAATTTACTTGATCAAATTCTTCATTAGCAATCATATTATTGGTCAATAAACTCACTTCTCTATAAATTCTCAGTAGATTATTAGTGTATGTCTCTATATTAACTAGTTTCTCACATATCTTAACATTATAATCAGATCGACACATCAGAACTGTGACTCCTTCTACGCCTGCCCAGGTTCAAACCCTGTTCGCGAAAAATTCTGGCCAGTACGTGATGAGTTCCCAATAAGGACGAAACCAGTCTACTGGATGAATTTCCTTTTCTACACTATACAATTCTTAGTTTATACTGACGTATGTAAGTAATTAATGGGTCAGGTGCTTATATCAAAATCGTAACCTTGATTAAATTAATTGTTATCACCGCCAGCGCAATTAATGTTCGTTTAATTATATAGCAATGTTTGTTAATAACTGCATTCTCCACTTAATGTGTAAACAAACAGTGGCTAATTCAGATTTAACAGTATCTTTGCCTCAGAGTAACGATTTCGCTAATTATCTCATATTTATGATCTCTTACTCGTAATAACTTTGTTTAAACCACTATTTAAATTTCTCATCAAATTGTATTTTCACAAGACAATTGCACTAATACATTCTGCGAAGGTATATAAATGTCAAAAATCTCCAACTTGTTATCCTGTCTAATTTTGAACATTGTACTCTCCATTACGTACATCATCAATAAAATCCTCCATAAATTTAAAATAATCAGCATGGCAAATGGAATGTAATATAGATCTCATTTTAGATTCCTCATATATTGATTCAAACTTACTGTTCTCTAAATCATGAACCAACATATCCATATTATTTAATACAAATCCATGTATAAGAGATATACCTTTAATACATAAATGAAAGGGGTCTTCAAATTTAAAACATTTAGGAATTATACGAACCTTTGGGGATATTTTAATACAAGACATAATTTCCACTTGCATTACGAACTGTTTCGTGATGTTTAAATAATTGCTGCTCATCTTCACGACGCTGTAATTGTATTTAGCACTTAAATATTGCTTAAAAGACATGTTTTGTGCGATATGGAATTGATTCATTACTTGGTTCTTGATGTGTGAAACAACGATTATCGTCCAATGACCTCGTTTTTAATCCGGATAATTCTGAGCTTGACTCGGGGCCCTGTCAGCGATAAGCTCATAGCATCAACAAATTTGACAACTATTATGTCAACTAATAAAATATCGTGTAAATATAACTATTTACCTTTTCCTCGTGAAGCGCCACAAGATGTATGCATCCACGATCCACCTGATTATTCCAGATATTTCGACTTCCTCTTTCTGATTTTTTTCTATGTAAAGCACATCACAAAAACAATTTGACAAATAATATGTCCAGTGGAAAATTTAGTTTAAACTGTCCCATTTATACTTGTTGATAGATTTCTTAAGTATAACTGTTTTTTCACTAGGTAAGTGTATGTCAAATTGGTTTGTGTATGTCTGCATGTGTACACTCATCGAAATGAAATAACAGTGACTTAATAACAAATACTGAAGACTCACTATATAAGATACCACACGTAATTACTTCATTCAGGAAAGTGAGTGCAAAAAAAGGTCTGACGTGTGCAAATATAAAATGACATTTATCATTTTAGTTTCACTTGAATGAATGATACACGTGCCGCTAATTATATGTAACAGATTAATTCTGTTTTATGCAAACGCCCATACACATACGCACACAGGAACGTGGCATACGCTTATCTAATGAATAATCAGATGTTGCTAAATCACCGCAATTTCATTTCGATGAGTGTACACATGCAGATACATACAAAACCAATTTGACATACACTTATCTAGTGAAAAAACCATTTATGCTTAAGAGATCTAACAATAAATATAAATGGGGCAGTTTAAACTAAATTTTCCACTTGACATATTGATCGTCAAATCGTTTTTGTGATGTGTTTTCCATTGAAAAAGACTGCGGAAAAAGGAATTAAAAATATCTGGAATATACAAGTAGACAGTGGATGCAAACTCTTTGTGTCGCACCACATGGAAAAGGTAATTAATATATTCCCTGTCGTTCAATATGTTTCTTGTAAAATTTAATTATGAAGTCCAGTCTCAAAATAAGAATTAATAACAAATCATGTGAATTTTTTAAATCAGACCAAAGAGGAGCGACGATTCTGGGTAAACTTGCGTATTATAATCATTATATAAACAACCAACTAGAAAATATCAAGGCATACTCTAAAAAAATAACAGCCACACTGATATGTTAGAAGTAAAAGTAAAAATATTGATCATTAATATAATTTTCAATGATAAATCAGAATAAGCACTTGGTAACAATCATACAACGTGATACAGTCGCCCCCAGAGTGTTTGATATGGTAACGGTACATAGCCAGATAACGCCATGAGAGTTATTGTTAATATCCAGCACTATTGAACATAAAGAATGCCAAAGTTTCTGTCATAGAAAAGAAAATATTCGTATTTGTTAGACCACTTATCAATAAATTCGTAATATTTGTTTGAGATCATAAATGTTAATTAGATGAAAACGGTAGTTTGCTAGCTTAAATTCAGTATAAATGTACACCAATATACCAGTACCTAAAGCACTGTACTGTTTTCAGCGTTACCTGACTTACTACTCGGTAATATTAAAATGAGTATAATTTTCTATGTGACATATGATGCAGGTTATGCACATTTGCATTGCCTCTACGTTTTTAGTATTAAGAAAGGAATTTTATAAGTTAGTGGGAAGTGTTTCAAATTGACCACCATTTCCACGTCCGATAGCCAATAGCCTCATGATTTGCATAATGAAAGAATTTCGTATAATTAATGCTCCTAAAACCAAAAAAATGCATGATTCTTAGAGGAAATTATGTGTTTGGACTCAAGTGGAGAACCACGATACATTTCTTCCATTTATCTAATCAAGTAAGTAAATTAAATTTTCAGAGTTAAAATGAGTTATGTGATAAATTATCGTTTCTGGATGTCATATTAATTTAAAATGTTATATAATTAAAAAGAGATGCTTATAGGCAGTCAAGTCAATCTATCAGTATAGAAGGAAAATATTTATCCTAAAATCAATGACAAATAAAAGCCTGGTGCTAACAAGCTTAAAATATGTGAAAATAAGTCAACGAAAAATATTCGGTGTAAATGGACACCCTCACAATTTAATTAAAGCCACGATAAACAATTTCAAATAGATAAAATCATAATTTAAAGTGCAGTTGACAAAGGAGAAACGTGCGATCATGGTTAAAACGGCCTGCTACTTAAGCAGGAAATTTAACAACGGTGGTATCAAGTAAAATATTCGATAAATTTAAAAATTATCCCTTACACTGGGAAATAAACTTCTCAAATGCGTATAGCTGAAACTATGCGTTCAATTAAATTAAGAGAAGTGGGACGTATAGCTTCATCCAAATATTGACAAGAATGGTTGTAGACGTGTATTGAAAAGTTCGAATATGGAATCTATTTAAATTATATCGAGAGATAGCATAATGAATTAAACAAAGGCATAAATATAAGTAGGCTCGATTTGGAACACATAAGTAAATAGTAGTAGGAAGCGAAGGTTGCACGAATCAGAATCAGATCTCGTTCAAGTAAATATTGGAGCAACTTTAATTTATAGGTGCCGAAACAAATTTTCGGATTATCTTAAAACCTGACCTTTTATCACTTTTTATCTCACTGCATCTATTTGCAAAGATCCATTCAAATCAAGATTACGATCTTGATATAAGCACCAACCCCATTCAATTTACATTTTTCAACATATAATAAAGGCAATTCATCAAGTAAACCAGTTTCCTTCTTCTTCAGAATGCTTCAAGTACCGTTCAGAATTTTACCACGGACAGGGCTCGAAACGGGGCACATTTCTTCGGAGTTCTTGACTGCCTATTTTAGCAATAGTTAATATTACCATAAATACACTAGTTTTCCGTGAAAACGCAAATTTCAGCATCAATTTTTATGTTATCTTCTGAAGATTACAGACGTAGTATGGTAAAAGATACATAGACGTAATCTGGTCTTCTATGACGTTAGAAAACGAGCGGGATTTGTTGGAGCTATGAATTTATTGCTAGCGGAATTATATCGCATTGATGTATTCATTTTATAATGCTTTCCAGATATTTTCACTACCAAGTTTTATTATATAATGCTTTAATAATAGATGATCGCTGTATCAAATTTTACTGTGTTTGTTTAAAATAAAGCAAATATTATTATAACAGAGTGAATTCCAGTTACACACTGTAGAACAAAATACTATCCTATATTATTGAATGATATTAAACGTACTCTTTCTCATCTCTAAGGGCAAATAAAGGGAAAAATAAAACGGGAACTGTTTGAAAAATGCTAACGTCCAACTGTTTACGTGTATAATGTAAATTTCAGGTTCAATTGAACAACTTACATCCAATTAACAGCCATATACCACAAAGATTCAGAAAATTATTTACAAACAACGGTTATGCAATACTGCTAAAACCAGAATGCTATTTATTATCAAGAGCAGTAGAACACACGCAACAAATATTAATAAATATTTTGCCTAGCCAAACAAATCTTCGGGCTGGTGGCTGACGAGACCGAGTCCGTAGTAACGAAAGCATTCTCATGAAGCAAATCGGTAATAGACATATAAGTATAACACTTTTAAAACAATTCGTAACATTCCAGTCGATTCTTTCGTTGGATGTCCTTATTATCGGTGCTAACTGGCCATCGCTCGAAGCAACGTCAGGAGAACGGCGACTCGTGTCGAACTGCAGCATAATTTACGTACCTATTCGTACACAAGCCTTATGGCCATAATCAGTTATTCACAAATTTCAATTGAAAAGCCTTGATTTCTTATTCATATAGCCACATACTTCATTTGAGCCGAGTGTATGGAAGATTGATGCCAGTTTGTTTATTAATTTATAACAAGTTAAACTGCTAGTTAAAACCATCAAATTTATTACCCCATATGTTAAGCAAGCAAAGAGCTAGTTAATGCAAACACTAATAAATTCAAAATGTTAGAGATCCAACATATTCGTACATGAAACTCACTTATACACGACAGCGGGCTCCAAGCTTGAGCAAACCAAAAGACTTAAATCATTTGGACGAATCGCAGAAGCAAGATCAGCTAAAACAAAACATAAAAAGATACAAATATACGGGAGGCCTTCACGAGTCGGCAAAACGACTCCTCGGACTCGTTACACCTATCACTTATGGTAGCCAAACAACAAGCACGACGGAAAACAAACTAAAGAGCATCAAACCGCGATACATATAAAAGAAAACCAAAATTAGATATGCAGCTTATACCTCATATATATATATATATATATATATATAATTCTGGAAGATAAATGTCGGACAGTACCAGTCCCTATTTTCCCATATTCCTCACCAAATATAGTGGCTAAAGGGGTGTAATACCGCATCCTACTGACAGGTCACCAGTAAGCACTAAACGAATGTGCTCGAGATTATACTTTTCGTTCATGATGTCTTTGGTTTATCCTCTTGGTCATAATTGAACTAATTTGTTACTAGGTTCACAACACCTGATACATACTTGCATATATATTAGTTCTACGTCACAAACAGTATCTAACTGAATAGATGCTTGTCAGGATATACCTATTTGGATGGCGCAAAGTATGACTGATTTTGTATGTAAGCCTATTACTAAACATAGCAACATGCCAACAAAGCGCTTACCAATTTGAATGAAAGCCAGTAGTGGTAGTATGCTTCTCCACTTTGAAGCGATTTCAATAAATCGACGGTATCCAGAACTATGCAAGCAAATCCAATTTGTCTGTGCACTCACACTTCAATGGGGCTTTCCGACCCCAAAGAAATACCGTGCTTATTTACGTTTTTATTATGGTTGAACTTTTCGGTCTGATATATAAGTTGGGTGTATTTTACTGTGGACTGGTTTTATTTATAAAGAAAATTAATTTTTTTGTTTCACATTTCTAGTAAATCAGTTTAAAAGCTGAAGCGAAAGCGATATCGTGCCATTAGAAATTTAGTTTTTTTAACATTTATATCGAGTAATGTGTTTTTTGTATTTGAAGATTAATCATTCTACAAGCATTGCCGTTAAATGTGATCAAATAAAGGATATTTATGTATAACCAGTTGCAAATAAACGTCAACGAACGGCAGTTAGACCACGAATGAGCATGAATCAAGTACTAGGTAATTCTCCGGCATCACATGAAACCCGTACCAACATGTGCCAATGATTGGCCAAAAATAAATTATTTCATTAGAAAAGGCAATTAAAATAACTTTAAGAATGCCACAGCGCGACAGGTAAAATGGTCCTAAACTAAAACTAACACATGTGACCAGGTGTTCTCAGCAGAACAGAATGCCCGTTACGGACAAAAATACAATAGATTGTGCTTGTGATAGCAAAAATCAAACCCTCACAAGTTCACAGATGAACAACCAGAGATCCATTTGCAAGTATAACATGCGGATTAAACCACCGCTTGATACGCAAGTCATGATGTAACAAATTAAAATTAAGCATGAAATTTAAGATAGATTTGAATCCATTCGTTTACCAACATTGAAGTTAAATAAAATATAGCATTTCGACACTTTTTGTGACAGTGCCAAATCGTTTCGTGCTTACTGGCCACTCATCAGTAGGGGACTGTGTTACGGCCTTTATCCACTATATATTTGGTTGAGGAATGTGGGGCAAATAGAACAGTAAAATCTTCTATACGAATGTGTAAATCTGCAGTAGTGAAGCTAACGTCATATAAAATCTTAGAGAAAGTGACTTTAAAGCCAACTCATTATCTATCATATAAATAAGCCTGTAACGTGTAGTAAACATATTACTAGTATGTCTACCTGATACCAACACTATGGTTGCCTAAAGTAAGCATGGTCCAACATTATGGTTACCGCAACATGTGATAAATTATATCGATCAAGGCCAGAAATTATGGATTTGCTAGAGTAACAGGTGTTCAGAAATAGTTCTAATTCTCAATTTTGGTTAACTTGAGTATAAGTTGAAATCTATTGTGTTAGTACCATGTACCGACTAGGCAACCATAGTGCTGGTACAATGTACATTTTCGGCAAACATAGTGTTGGTATCACATACATACTAAAGTCCTCGTGTTGGTATCTCTTACAGGCTTGGCATATATATTATATATAGAGAGTTGGGTTTGAAGCCGTACTGTCGAAGACTTTATATGAAGTTAACTTCACTACTGCATGTTTATACATTCGTATAAGAGAATTTACCGTCCTATTTTCCCACATTACTTACCAAAATATATAGTGGACAAAGGGAGTAACACCAGCCCCTACCGATGATTCACCAGTAAGAATGAAACGCATGTGTAGATGAGATTAGACGTCACGATTAGCCTTATGGTCAACTATAAACCAATATGTTACCAAGTGCGTAACGCCCAATACAAAATTTTTTAAACATGTCGAATCCAATCTAGAAAATAAGCAAAAAATGAATTTATTTCGCGCTTATGTAGAAAGAAAACAAATTTAAACATTAAACTTAAGGAAATCATAATGAAAATAAAACCAAAGAAAACGTACGCGTCAAACCAATCGAAATGCAATGACTCTGGACCGGAGGTGATAGGCTGAACAGCTTTACACATGTTATAATTGAGTTATGAATGGCCTCGCGGAAGTAAACAACTTCTATGAAGTAAAAAATGTCGAAATTAGTGCAACACTCGTTTTTTTATTATATAAAAATATTGAATATTCAAATCAAATAAAAATATTAATTAATAAAGGAAACACATCAAGCAGAACATCACATAAGAAACCTAATAAATCCATTGCTAACATACACTTTCAATAATATAGCACAACTGAAAGGCCGACGAATACAAAAAAATCAGTGTGACGAGGCATTATGTTTTTATTCTGACCCTGTATGCTATTTTAATACAACAATAATTGATTGCGCGGGTGGTGGAAACAATTCTTTAAATCAAGTTTGCGAGCGTGAATTAAACACCAATACCATAGAATTTAACCAGTCGTCGAGCAACATAACAAAACTACCGCCAGTCATCATCATTTCCAGCCACACAAAAGTCAAGTGACTAATGTTTCACTGCCATATAACCATAAGGAGTGAAAAAAAGTATATAAGTGAATTTAGATAAATTATTATTGAGATTTACGAGAGAGGGAGAGGGGTAGAGAGAGAAGGAAAACCTTGCTACTATGAGTAAATTTATCAGGATAACTCACAGAAATGAGGCAAACTAAACCTCTCCACAACACCATTATGGCCAAGTTAGCATTCGGGCAAGGCGACATCAGCAATACAGCTTCCTTGCGGATTTCACTGTATCACGTCATAAACAAAAAAACCTTACAATTAACGTGACCGATACAACGAAGTTGATGGAGCCTTATTTGTTTTTCTAACGATGAGCACTTATTGTCAGATCCAAAAATACGTCTACGGATGTCAACGTTAGTTATTCGTTGTTGGTAACCAACATGTGCTATACTTCTCAAACAACGATGATCGAATGCCTGTAAGCGTCTCAGATCGTCAACTCTAAGAGGCCAAGTTTCACTAGCGTATAGTAAGACTGCGCGTACAGATGCATTGTAAACACGACCTTTAAGGCAAAGTGAAATATTCGCGTTTCTTCATAAATGACGAAGGTTCGAGAAAGCTACTCTAGATTTCGCGATCCGTATTCTCACCTCGTCAGACATATTGACTACGTTATTGATAGAGCTCCCAAGATATGTAAAAATGTCGACTATGTCAAGATCTTCATTCTGCAGTCGCAGAGTTGGAGTGAGTGGTGGGTGATCCTGTAACAGTATCTTAAATTTAGAGGGTGCGAATTTCATACCGAAAGACGGAACAACGTCTGCTAATCTATTTAAGGTGGTCTGGGCAGCATGCTGATTGTCGAATAATAGTACGATATCGTCCGCATAGTCAAGATCGACTAGTTTATCTCCCGGGAGAACTTCAACTCCAGCGTCCTGAATGTGTGAGAGAGTGTTGTTCATAATAGCATCGATTACAAAATTAAACAAAAAATGGGGAAAGTGGACAACCTTGACGAACACCACTGCTGGTTGTAAAGTTATGCGTTAATTCGTTGTAAACCTTAACGCGACCAGAAGTATTTGTGTAGAGAGCTCGTATAATATTAACAAATTTAGTGGGCATACCGCTTTTCGACAAGATATGGAATAATAAATTGCGATCCACCGAATCAAATGCACCCTTGAAGTCTAGAAAGACGACTATTGTGGGACGGCGATATAAATGTCTCTGTTCGAGAACTTGCCTTAACGTAAAAATATTATCTATACAACCTCGTCCTGCGCGGAATCCGGCCTGTTCTTCTCTTGTTTGTGATTCACGTGAAGCGCTAAGACGACGTAGGATAATCGAAGCAAATAACCTTGATACGACCGGAGTCAAACTTATACCACGATGGTTACCGCCAGTGGCACGCACTGACGCGTTTCGACCTTCCATGATCATCATCAGAGTACGATGACAAAATGACTGTCGAGGATCAAACCGCATTACATATATATGGACAGAAAACTTAGATATCCGTCTCTCACCTCTAGTAGTCTCCAATAAATTGTACATGACTGAGAATGTCCGCCGCACAATTTCTATGCAGTCACGAACAGTAACTTTTTGCAGCTTTCGCCAAACACATGTATACAAGAAATATATTTAAACAATAATGGATTGCGCGGGTGGTGGTAACAATTTTTTAAATAAAGTTTGCGAGCATGAAGTAAACATCAATCCCACAGTATTTAACCAGTCGTCGAACAACATAACAGAAACTACCTCCAGTGGCACGCACTGACACGTTTCGGCCTTTCATGATCATCATCAGAGTATTGTTTATTTTTATTTCCTATATATATATATGCGTGTGTGGCAATAGCTGCAAATAGTTAATGTTCGTGACTGCATAGAATTGTGCGGCCGACATTTCCAGTCAGGTACAATTTATGCAAAACTACTAGAGGTGAGAGCCGTATATCTAATTTTGCTTTCTATATATGTAATGCTGCTTAATCTTCGCTAGTCAGTTTGCCGTCGTACTCTGATGATGATCGTGGAAAGTCTAAATGCGTCAGTGCATATCACTGGCGGTAGTTTTTTGTCGTCGACGACAGGTAAAATAAAACGGGATTAGTGTTTATTTCAAGCTCGCAAACTTGATTTGAAGAATTTTTGCCCCCACCCGTGCAATCAATGATTGTTTAAATTGAATGAATGATTTTCACAATAGCTGGTTATTTGTGCTTTCCTTTTATTTCGTGGAAAATTTCGTTCAACTTCAAACACAAAATAATTGTACCACAAAAAAAAACAAATAGAAAACGGGAGAATATAATAACCTAGATATCACCTAATCTTTGATTCGACATAAAATCCACGTTAATTCGCAGTCAACCATCGTGCAACCTATTAAGTTAGCAACGGAAACTTACTTCGTTGCTGCAAATCAACAACGAAAACACCGACCCATCCAGATTCTGCTCCAAGAGCGGAAATTCTGACCGGTTTTTGTCCTCCAGGAACTTCGAATTTCTCTTTCACGAGATTCAAACTGATTGTATCTGAAGTTCCGTTGTTACTATGAGTAGCAGACGATAGCATCGACGCCTTGGCATGTTCTTTTGTGGACGCTGTACTCTCAAGTCGAGAAAATCGGACGTTTAGAAACAAATCATCATCTGCAAGCAATACTCTGAAATCCATTTGCGTGATACTTTGGCAAAAATAGTAAAACATACGAAAACACTTCAAATTACATTAAAAATCCAATGAAATTGGGCCTAAAATATAACAAAAAGCTTCTACATTTACATACAAATAAATATCAACCCTAAAATTGACATTTTTTTATTCTAGTGACAGATAAAGGCGAACCACTTAAGTCATTGGGTTACAATTGGCAACAATGAGTGACTACATAAGCTAAACCAAACTTGTTATAGGACTTATACTTGTAGGCTATTAGAACGAAATAAGCTGTACGGGTCTGTACGAAATTTCTTTAGATTAAATTCCTTCTCGTTGTAATTCTGGCTTACACGAAACAGTTTTACAATAGGAGAAAAACTATTGTGCACAAGAGTGATTGCATTTGAAAATTAATTCAGTTAATGCTTCAAATGTATAAATCTGTATTGGGAGATTTTATAATAGGATTTGGCACAACACAATTACAAGACAGATTAATTAAACTGCCAAAACCAAATTTTTTTGACATCTTATCAAATTTGCTAGCAACCTATCCTTGTAACATTCATTAAAAATGTAAATAAAATAAATTTGCATCCCAAAAAAATTTCTCCTGTTAACGTTACCATACCGACAGAACAAAACTCTATTAGCAATTAAAGACTTACGCAGAACCGCCGCAATACTCAACGATACACATGAGTTGTAAAAAAGAATTGTTACTACCATCCACGCAATCAAGTATTGCTTAGTTGTGTTGCCTTATGTTAATCTTATTATGTCATTGTAATAATAGTACGATGCCAGGATATTTAAGACAATCTGATCGTACAATGTGAACACACCTAATATTCATGTTGTTAAAATTAATATGTAAGACCACTGGTTTTGCTATCATTTAAACAAAATTACAATACAACAGCCTGCCTTATCTCCGTTGTCTTCTTTTTTCTTGGGCGATTAACAAGATGTCTTGCTCGTAGTCATAGAAATTCCGGGCTGACGATCGGCGGGCTCAAGCTAGTCAACCCGGGATTGGTAGCATGAATCTTGCCGGGCCATAAAGGGACACACTTACTTACTTTACTTTACTGCGGCTGACTCCTTTTGGAGGATAAGCCGGCTCCAGTGACATTTCATGGAGTTTCTTGGGAATTTGGTACAAGTGGTGTCCCCTCACCACTCGGCTTTTTGATCGAGGACGCACCTCTAGCCTTTGCACATCCAAGCGCAGTCTGCAAGGCAGCAGTAAGTTGCATGGTTGCCGGTGGCTGTTGAGAGCTCATTCGCCATTCGGAAGTACGGGGTACTGTCCAGGAGTCCATGTAATCCTGTGGCTGTTGAACCCTTTTGTGGCGGGGAACACACGCCGAGTCATGGTGCCGTCGTCGGGCTCATGGACACAGCCATCATCCCGTTTCATGTGAAGTCTAGAATTTGTTCTAACTGCACTGTTACTTTGTTAAATGTGTAGTGACTGAATGAGAGCAAGCGTTCCAGGTGTGAAGGGCAAGTTTCGGCTGCTGAAGGAAATTTTGGCCACTGGCATCTGGGCAGATAGTGCTCATCAGACTTGGTTGGCAAACTAACTAGGAGTACGAAAACTCCGAATACAAACCATCACTAGGAATGGGCGTGAGTGAGACAGTGATTAGCTATTCTTTGTCATAATTGATAGCAATAGGGACTGGTATTGGACAAGTAAGAGAAGTAGGAATGGTCGACCTAGTTTACTTTTATAGTCCACATATAACCATGACAAGTACAACTTACAATAATTACATACTGCATCGGCCGTCGCACAGTATAAAAAGGGTCGCCTTATCTGCTGAGCCGTGCAGGGTGGATAAGCGAAAACAGGCTACTGCAGGCAAATCCAAATCTATATTCGATTCTGCGTCCTTTCCTTCCTCTTCCTCTTCTCAATCTTACAATAACTCTCTTTTAGATACTATAAATATGGTTGGTTTAGATCATAACACTGAGCCCAATACTAGGTTGCCAAATATCGAAAATGGTTCTTGTAGACGATCATTCATTAAACCTAAGTTAGGTTTTAACGTAGACGCATTTAATGTGCGAACATTAAAACAACTTGGACAGCAAGAATCTCTTGCTCGTACGTTGGATACATTAGAAATCGACATATGTTGCGTATCTGAAACCAGAAAACAGGATCCCACGTGCATTACAGAACCGGTAGCACCATCCCCATCTACGTGTTTTTGGTTTCGAACTTCTCGTTTCACAATTTTCTCAAGCCGGTAAATGGGGCGATTGGTATTGCCCTTAGCGCGCGAGCTGAAGCTTGCTTAACTGAATGGATCCCTTTAAATAGTCGATTGTGTGCGGCACGTTTAAGTACATCTACTAAAATCAAAGCAAAAACCCGTTATTAACGTTGCCTCTTCGTTGTATCTGCATATGATCCTACCGGTTGCAGCACAGACAAAAGCAAGGACGCTTTTGACTCCGAATTAAGCTCCTTATTATGTAAAGCACGAAGTTCAGATATCGTCCTGGTTATGGGTGACATGAATTCTCAAGTTGGGCCCTAAATAACACAGAATTTCATTTAGGTGGAAGATACACTCTAAGCTCGACGCGCAACAGATAATGGTGAACGGCTTTTGGATAGCTGCGCTGAACATAGACTATATTTAAGTAGTACAAATTTCAGACGTAGTGTTAAACGTTGTGCTACATGGCGTCCTCCAGCACCCGGACAACGGTGGACTCAAATAGATCATGTAGCAATTAGTTATAGATGGTGTGGTTGCATCCAGGATTGTCGCTCTTTTTGGAACACTTATGTCGACTCAGACCATGCACTTATCCGTTGTCAATTTGCACTAACCTTTCCAGGAAAATAATTAAGAATGAATCCCAAATTGATGTAGGCAAACTCGAACAACCGGCTATCCGACAAAATTAGTAAAATATTCTAAAAGCTAATCTAACTGGTCTGGATTGCGAAAATCAAAATATACTTTGGTCCAAGATAAGTTCCACTATGCACAATGCAGGTACTACTGTATGTGGCATTGCAGGCCCCCGTAGAAATAATCACTGGCTCTCTGTCAAATTCCACCTGGCTCGACTCATAATAATACCCGTCGCAATATAAGACGCCAACTTAAGCGCAGTCTAAAAGGCGATCTCGAAAACTTTTGGAGCAGAAAGGCTGAAGAAATGGAAGTAGCTTTCGCGTCAGGTAACAGTCGCTGTTTGTTCCAACTTACACGCACAACAGGTCCGAGAAAGTTAAAAGTTAGCGAAACTATAAATGATAGTAACAACGAATTAATATCCGATAAAATAAGTCGTCTTGACAGGTGGGCTGAACACTTTAGAGATCAATTTTCTTGGCCACCCGCGTCAGTTCCGCTTCCCGAAAGCATGTCTGCATCAACAGTGTGGAATGTTAGTCCCGAAGAACCATCCGAGTTAGACGTACGCGATGCAATCCTATCTCTTAAGCGCCGCAAAGCCGCCGGCCCCGATGATCTGCTTCCGGGATTGTTTAAGGATGATGGCGATATAATTTCAGGAGCGTTGACCAAACTTTTTCATACTATATGGAATGAGGAAACCGTACCACTTGACTGGAATGGGTCGACCATCATTCCCATCTTCAAAAAAGGCAATCGTAATTCGTGCGATAACCATCGTGGTATAAGTTTGACTTCGGTCGTATCAAGGTTATTTGCTTCGATTATCCTACGTCGTCTTAGCGCTTCACGTGATTCACAAACAAGAGAAGAACAGGCCGGATTCCACGCAGGACGAGGTTGTATAGATAATATTTTTACGTTAAGGCATGTTCTCGAACAGAGACATTTATATCACCGTCCCACAATAGTCGTCTTTCTAGACTTCAAGAGTGCATTTGATTCGGTGGATCGCAATGTTTTATTCCATATCTTGTCGAAAAGCGGTGTGCCCACTAAATTTGTTAATATTATACGAGCGCTCTACACAAATACTTCTGGTTGCGTTAAGGTCTATAACCAATTAGCGCATAACTTTACAATCAGCAGTGGTGTTCGTCAAGGTTGTCCACTTTCCCACATTTTGTTTACTTTTGTAATCGATGCTATTATGAAGAACACTCCCACACATTCAGGATGCTGGAGTTGAAGTTTTTCAGATCGATAATCTAATCAATCTTGACTATGCAGACGATATCGCACTACTATTCGACAATCAGGATGCTGCCCAGGCCACCTTGAATAGATTAACAGACGTTGCTCCGTCTTTCGGTATGAAATTCGCACCCTCTAAATTTAAGATACTGTTACAATATCACCCACCACTCACTCCAACCTTGCGACTGCAGAATGAAAATCTAAACATAGTCGACAGGTTTAAATATCAATAACGTAGGAAATATTTCCGACGAGTTGAGAATACGAATCGCGAAAGCTAGAGTAGCTTTCTCGAACCTTCGTCATTTATGGAGAATCGCGAATATTTCAATTTGCCTTAAAGGTCGTGTTTACAATGTATCTGTACGCGCAGTCTTAATATACGCTAGTGAAACTTGGACTCTTAGAGTTGATGATTTGATACGCTTACAGGCATTCGATCATCGTTGTTTGAGAAGTATAGCACATGTTGGTTACCAACAACGAATAACTAACGTTGACATCTTCGTTAGAAAAACAAATAAGGTTCCATCAACTTCGTTGGCTCGGACACGTTGTGCGTATGCCCTCATTTCCATTGCTCAGTAAAGCTCTGTTCTCTCATCCAGAACCAATTTGGCGTAAGAAACAAGGTGGGCAGATTTTGACATGGCGAAACAATTGAAGTCACTTACATACAAATTGGGTAGTATAGGACCCACTCGTCTGCCAGGATTGGGTTCTCGAGAGCATCATAGTTCTTGGTTAGATACCCTTAGCGATATTGCATCGAATCGAGCTCAGTGGCTATCTTGTTGCAGATGTCTAGTAGAATCATCTTCGTAACTTTCTTTTTGTAGTAGGGCAAAGTTAATTGTAAGGTTTTTTTGTTTATGACGTGATAAAGTGAAATCCGCAAGGAAGCTGTATTGCTGATGTCGCCTTGCCCAAATGCTAACTTGGCCATAATGTTGTTGTGGAGAGGTTTAGTTGGCCTCATTTCTGTGAATTATCCTGATAAATTTACTCATAGTAGCAAGGTATTCCTTCTCTCTGCGTCTCTCTCTCTCTCTCTCGTAAATCTCACTAATAATTTTTCTAAATTCACGTATATACTTTATTTCAATCCTTATGGTTA
>JAQBSW010008764.1:0-32342 GCA_029291075.1 Eudiplozoon nipponicum
TAATTAAAGCTGGATATCTTCATCTTTATTTTCTTGACCGGGTCATTTTTCTTGAAAAGTACGTTCAGCCGATTCTGTCGGATGATCATTTGAAAATAAATATTCATCGCATTTCTCGTTGTAACTCCTCCGCGCTCCATCTACCGCTTCAATGTCAATTAGACATTTTTCGTTGAATCACGTGATTCCATTAGCAAATCTTCATTTGCAAAATACTCATTATGATTCGCGCAAAAGTACTCAATTCGTTCTAGCCATTTCAATTAAAATAACGAGAAAATTAGCATAATTTTCATTATTTTGAAATAAGACAGAGATTCATCTTCAAAAAATGCGAAAGCGTTTTCGATTAGCGACCGTCCCTTGACTATAACAAATTAAACAGTAAGTATTCTGCAAATATTGTCAGTTTCAGGTACGAGCTCAAAATTTAAGAATGTTATATATAAAATACATATTAAAGCTTTAAAATATTACATATCGAATAATGTGATTGAATTCGAATTTTCAATGAAACCTGCAACTGAATAAATATACAAAATTAATATTACCTATTTGCTCAACGTAAAAAAATGATTGCATTTACTATTGTACGAGGTGTAGTGCATAGACAATTTTAGCATAATTTAAAATATATGTGAATTTAAGGAATAAACAACGTAAATTTTCTTATATAGTTTTGCATTAAATTTTTCACACGATTGGACATATGTGTACTGGTAGCGTTAATACAAAGTCGAAATAATTTTCCTAAAATCTATTTATTTTAATTTGGAAAAAAGTTTTATTTTTGAGAGAAAATCTAGAAAGCAAATATTGTTCATCTCTTAGTTAGTACAAAAAAATTCCTTCGAGCGGAAAATGATATGAAATATGACATCACATTTATGCACGTTTTTTGTTTTTCCATTTAATAACTGACTCTTTAATTAAAAAACCATTAATCGAAATGCTGAAAACAGAATTGGTTATAATTCACAAATAATTGGATAACACAGCTCCATTTAATTTAATTGATATCTAGAAACGCGAAATTATAGAAGAAATCCGAGGACACAATTTTGTAAGTGGAATAGATATTTCATGTAAGTTAATAACGAGTAATAAGACTTGCCATGTGAAAAACGATATATATTTATGTAAATAATTGCATTAAAATGAACAGTTAACTTTTGTGCTAATAGTTAGTGTTTCAACAATTTTTAAAATCATTGCCAAACCTATGCCTTTAGTTTGAAATATTGATATTTGCTCATTGTGATATTTGCTCTTCCGTTAATATTTCATACATAGACTTTTTAATATAAATGTACACTTTAGGCAAACCATGGCATATAAATTACAAGATAATACAATTATAATCCGGTAAAGGATGTTTTCCCTTATCCACATTTATTTATTTTTCTAGTAAAATATATTCTTCCAGAAATTATTTGTTCGAAATCATCTAATCAATCACTGTTGTAGCAAACATCTTATTCGTCATCGTCTTGTTCATCCAGTTCTTCTATGTCAACATATTATAATTACATCAACAAATTAAATATTAACAATTCCCGAACTTCTTTAGCATCCATTCTGTCTACCATTCCCTTTAATTCGCTAATACTTATACCACAATCGTCTACGCCATGCTCTTCTACGATTTCCTTTAATAAATTCTTCCCTTCAACTTCGGACATTTTATTAATGTCCTCCTCCGTTATATCCTCCCAACGGCATTTACATTCAGGTAGTGCAAATAGAATGGCTCCAAGGAGGCATAGGAAAAGTTTGGCCTTCATTATGGAGCAGATAATGAAACGTTTTCTTACGACAGCACTTAAAAGTACCTTAAATAAGCTGATTTTTATAATATATGCTGACACTCACAATTATTTTATTCAAAGGCAAAAAAATCTGATTAATTAATTTCTGATAATAATAATTCAATGTGTTATATAATCACATTTTCATGAATATTATTTAATTAGTATTAATTCCTTATCGCGATAAATAAATTCAACTGCCTTTTCTACAAAAAACAATACTATTATTAGGCTAATGCTGTAAAAAAATTAAATAAAAATGAATTCCACTATGTAAATGTTTTCATAAGAACCAAATATAAGGACAAATGTTCTGAGAGAGTCATAAGTTATCCAAGGGCGAATATAAACTAATATATTCATAAATATCATTGTTGCTTTCTTGAAATCACAAACCGCATAATAAACGCTTTATTTTATATGGGCAATTTGGTACGTTTGCTATGTAGTTCGAGCGATTGAATTATAATTTTGTAATAGTTTCCCAATTTGTCCCGACTATTCAAATTCTTAATTAAATTCAAAGTTTTATCAAACAGAAATGATCTTAATGTGTACATTTATTTTTTTTAATATTCGGCTAATAATTCCATTTAAACCAATGGTGAATGTTTTATAGAAAATAAATGTATAATTCTACACTTTTGTATTGAAGCCTTTAACATAATCAGAATCACATGCAACTTGGGCAGCATATTTGAAAATATACGAAAAAAATTCAATTTAGTTACATGTAAATATATCGCGCAATTTGGTATACGGAAAGAATTATTTATTCTTAAATTCAATACATGTAAATATTTGAAAATGAAAGAAAAATTGGTTTCCATTTTATCAGTTTGATATCATTGAATTCCTACGTGAGTAATTCGGCATTTTAATTATTCTTTAAAATATTCGGTAAATGTGCTTTGCTTTATATGAAATTTATTACTAATAATTGCCTGTCAAACGTACAGCTTGATTAAATTCGCTTTAGATTAGTTGAAATGCGAAATAGCCTTGATATACTTTTAATGTTGCTTTCAAAATTTAAAAGCAGGTACGTAGTGTGTTAAAAAATCGGAAAATATTGTGTAGGACGAAAGCAGTAATCAAAACATTTGTCATTCAGTTTGAATCGTAAATTGAATCATTATTTTTTGTTTATTTGGGACGCACAATAAAGGAAGTTGCAACAATTTCTCTAGATCTTATACAAATAAAATTGAACTACATGCCATATTAAGCAGTGGATTTCGACATTTATCAGTGCGTTTTTTATCTATAAATATAGCCAAATTACGATTTTGACAAGTATAAATTTAATATGCAGCAACATATATCAATTTTGGTTAAGCAAATATAAAACTCAAGATCTGGAAAAGATATAATTAAACGTTGAGTTAGTAGAAATCCGCAAAGATGCGTCTGATTTCTACATTATGAAAGAAATTTCGATGCTGACCACAATCACAGGAAAACAAATTGTCCTCAAATTTCTAATATTGTCACAAAATATGAAATACAACACTGATTATTTTAATAGTCTTAACATCGAAGTTTGCCAAAATAAAATTATTATATCATTTAGAAAAATAGTTCACAAATTTTATAAGCTAAGAACCAAACCCGTCAATTAAAGGGAATAAATGTGAAAATTTGTACACATAAAGTATAAAATTATTTTTGTTCTTCAACAAAACTTTTCGAATTCTTTGAGGGCGAAAACCAAATTATCTGAAAATAAACAGCTGGAAGGCAGGGCAAATTTGTCATATAGACAGAACGGAATTTCCCACAGAAATCAAATACCAGACCATGCATATTTTGAATTTTTATTCACGATATATCAATAAAAGTCGTACATTGGTATCTAACATTTTGAACACCAAATATATACTGATAAAAGGCAAGTTAGTTTTTTAATAAAATCGCCCTGAATTGATAGAATTTCCGAGTGTATTTACCTCACTGCTTTCGAATTTTCTGCCACCGTGTCATTTTTGTATAACGAGTACATGAAATTCAAAATTTTCTCCCTGACATTGTTTCAAATAATCTAAATTTAAAATATTCTAATTCTTTTAATTTGCTAAATAAGCCAATAATATGAATGCAGATAATTCGACAGAAATGAAATTTATAATTTTTTAATTTTTCAAAATCCTCTAATTTATTTTATTTTTCTTTCATATAGAATATAATATATCTTAAATAAAACAATACGCCATGAATGAAATTATTTTATATAACTCGACAAATAAGATGTTATTTCATCTCATATATAAATGCGATTTTAAAAACAGTAAATTTAACATCCTTGTATATATAAATACAAATTATTTAGACAACATTCAGAAAAACGTAGAAAATACCCACTTATTAACGTCATATGTAGTCCTTAACGAATAGCATGATATCTCGACATTTTTAGATGTGGAATATATGTCATTCAAACTGCAATAATAGGTATTTTATACCGATCAATTCAATGTTGCCCTTTTGCAATGGTGTTGTCAAATCTATAAATAAATCCAATATTCGAAATCCATTTACTCTAACAATTCCGACTTTCGCGAAAAAATCGTCATAGATTTCACACCCTAGTACAAAATACAAAGATCTTATGCAGAATAAAATAGAGATAAATTAAATTTTTGTTAATCCTTGTTATTAGACACGCACTTTTGCTCGGAAATGTGAAAATCTATATCTAAAGACATGTAAGTTTTCAATTAACAATTCGTTTTTACTTGCACATTTCATGAGGCTATTACCATTTTTCTCAAAATTAAGGTAAGTATTATAATTTTTTTGGAAATACAAAGTAATCTATGAACCATTATAAAGGTATTCATCATAGGATTTGTAACTAATTAAAGCTGGATATCTTCATCTTTATTTTCTTGACCAGGTCATTTTTCTTGAAAAGTACGTTCAGCCGATTCCGTCGGATGGTCATTTGAAAATAAATATGCATCGCATTTTTCGTTGTAACACCTCCGCGCTCCATCTACCGCTTCAATGTCAATTAGACCTTTTTCGTTGAATCACGTGATTCCATTAGCAAATCTTCATTTGCGAAATACTCATTATGATTCGCCCAAAAGTACTCAATTCGTTCTCGCCATTTCAATTAAAATAACGAGAAAATTAGCATGATTGTCATTATTTTGAAATAAGACAGTGATTCATCTTCAAAAAATGTGAAAGCGTTTTCGATTAGCGACCGTCGCTTGACTTTAACAAAATAAACAGTAAGTATTCTGCAAATATTGTCAGTTTCAGGTACGAGCTCAAAATTTAAGAATGTTATATATAAGATACATATTAAAGCTTTAACATATTGCATATCGAATAATGTGATTGAATTCGAATTTTCAATGAAAACCTGCAACTGAATAAATATACAAAATTCATCTTACCTATTTGCTCGACGTAAAAAAAGATTGCATTTACTATTGTACGAGGTGTAGTGCATAGACAATTTTAAGCATAATTTAAAATATATGTGAATTCAAGGAATAAACAACGTAAATTTTCTTATATAGTTTTGCATTAAATTTTTCACACGATTAGACATTTGTGGACTGGTAGCGTTAATACAAAGTCGAAATAATTTTCCTAAAATCTGTTTATTTTAATTTGGAAAAAAGTTTTATTATTGAGAGAAAATCTAGAAAGCAAATATTGGTCATCTCTTAGTTAGTAGAAAAAAATTACTTCGAGCGGAAAATGATATGAAATATGCCATCACTTTTGTGCACGTTTTTTTGTTTTTTCATTTAATAACTGACTCTTTAATTAAAAAACCATTAATCGAAATGCTGAATACAGAATTGTTTATAATTCACAAATAATTGGATAACACAGCTCCATTTAATTTAATTGATATCTAGAAACGCGAAAATATAGAAGAAATCCGAGGACACAATTTTGTAAGTGGAATAGATATTTCATGTAAGTTAATAACGAGTAATAAGACTTGCCATGTGAAAAACGATATATATTTATGTAAATAATTGCATTAAAATGAGCAGTTAACATTAGTGCTAATAGTTAGTGTTTCAACAATTTTTTAAATCATTGCCAAACCTATGCCTTTAGTTTGAAATATTGATATTTGCTCATTGTGATATTTGCTCTTCCGTTAATATTTCATACATAGACTTTTTAATATAAATGTACACTTTAGGCAAACCATGGCATATAAATTACAAGATAATACAATTATAATCCGGTAAAGGATGTTTTCCCTTATCCACATTTATTTATTTTTCTAGTAAAATATATTCTTCCAGAAATTATTTGTTCGAAATCATCTAATCAATCACTGTTGTAGCAAACATCTTATTCGTCATCGTCTTGTTCATCCAGTTCTTCTATGTCAACATATTATAATTACATCAACAAATTAAATATTAACAATTCCCGAACTTCTTTAGCATCCATTCTGTCTACCATTCCCTTTAATTCGCTAATACTTATACCACAATCGTCTACGCCATGCTCTTCTACGATTTCCTTTAATAAATTCTTCCCTTCAACTTCGGACATTTTATTAATGTCCTCCTCCGTTATATCGTCCCAACGGCATTTACATTCAGGTAGTGCAAAAAGAATGGCTCCGAGGAGGCATAGGAAAAGTTTGGCCTTCATTATGGAGCAGATAATGAAACGTTTTCTTACGACAGCAATTAAAAGTACCTTAAATAAGCTGATTTTTATAATATATGCTGACACTCACAATTATTTTATTCAAAGGCAAAAAAATCTGATTAATTAATTTCTGATAATAATAATTCAATGTGTTATATAATCACATTTTCATGAATATTATTTAATTAGTATTAATTCCTTATCGCGATAAATAAATTCAACTGCCTTTTCTACAAAAAACAATACTATTATTAGGCTAATGCTGTAAAAAAATTAAATAAAAATGAATTCCACTATGTAAATGTTTTCATAAGAACCAAATATAAGGACAAATGTTCTGAGAGAGTCATAAGTTATCCAAGGGCGAATATAAACTAATATATTCATAAATATCATTGTTGCTTTCTTGAAATCACAAACCGCATAATAAACGCTTTATTTTATATGGGCAATTTGGTACGTTTGCTATGCAGTTCGAGCGATTGAATTATAATTTTGTAATAGTTTCCCAATTTGTCCCGACTATTCAAATTCTTAATTAAATTCAAAGTTTTATCAAACAGAAATGATCTTAATGTGTACATTTATTTTTTTTAATATTCGGCTAATAATTCCATTTAAACCAATGGTGAATGTTTTATAGAAAATAAATGTATAATTCTACACTTTTGTATAGAAGCCTTTAACATAATCAGAATCACATGCAACTTGGGCAGCATATTTGAAAATATACGAAAAAAATTCAATTTAGTTACATGTAAATATATCGCGCAATTTGGTATACGGAAAGAATTATTTATTCTTAAATTCAATACATGTAAATATTTGAAAATGAAAGAAAAATTGGTTTCCATTTTATCAGTTTGATATCATTGAATTCCTACGTGAGTAATTCGGCATTTTAATTATTCTTTAAAATATTCGGTAAATGTGCTTTGCTTTATATGAAATTTATTACTAATAATTGCTTGTCAAACGTACAGCTTGATTAAATTCGCTTTAGATTAGTTGAAATGCGAAATAGCCTTGATATACTTTTAATGTTGCCTTCAAAATTTAAAAGCAGGTACGTAGTGTGTTACAAAATCGGAAAATATTGTCTAGGACGAAAGCAGTAATCAAAACATTTGACATTCAGTTTGAATCGTAAATTGAATCATTATTTTTTTGTTTATTTGGGACGCACAATAAAGGAAGTTGCAACAATTTCTCTAGATCTTATACAAATAAAATAGAACTACATGCCATATTAAGCAGTGGATTTCGACATTTATCAGTGCGTTTTTTATCTATAAATATAGCCAAATTACGATTTTGACAAGTATAAATTTAATATGCAGCAACATATATCAATTTTGGTTAAGCAAATATAAAACTCAAGATCTGGAAAAGATATAATTAAACGTTGAGTTAGTAGAAATCCGCAAAGATGCGTCTGATTTCTACATTATGAAAGAAATTTCGATGCTGACCACAATCACAGGAAAACAAATTGTCCTCAAATTTCTAATATTGTCACAAAATATGAAATACAACACTGATTATTTTAATAGTCTTAACATCGAAGTTTGCCAAAATAAAATTATTATATCATTTAGAAAAATAGTTCACAAATTTTATAAGCTAAGAACGAAAACCGGTCAATTAAAGGGAATAAATGTGAAAATTTGTACACATAAAGTATAAAATTATTTTTGTTATTCAACAAAACTTTTCGAATTCTTTGAGGGCGAAAACCAAATTATCTGAAAATAAACAGCTGGAAGGCAGGGCAAATTTGTCATATAGACAGAACGGAATTTCCCACAGAAATCAAATACCAGACCATGCATATTTTGAATTTTTATTCACGATATATCAATAAAAGTCGTACATTGGTATCTAACATTTTGAACACCAAATATATACTGATAAAAGGCAAATTAGTTTTTTAATAAAATCGCCCTGAATTGATAGAATTTGCGAGTGTATTTACCTCACTGCTTTCGAATTTTCTGCCACCGTGTCATTTTTGTATAACGAGTACATGAAATTCAAAATTTTCTCCCTGACATTGTTTCAAATAATTTAAATTTAAAATATTCTAATTCTTTTAATTTGCTAAATAAGCCAATAATATGAATGCAGATAATTCGACAGAAATGAAATTTATAATTTTTTAATTTTTCAAAAATCCTCTAATTTATTTTATTTTTCTTTCATATAGAATATAATATATCTTAAATAAAACAATACGCCATGAATGAAATTATTTTATATATCTCGACAAATAAGATGTTATTTCATCTCATATATAAATGCGATTTTAAAAACAGTAAATTTACCATCCTTGTATATATAAATACAAATTATTTAGACAACATTCAGAAAAACGTAGAAAATACCCATTTATTAACGTCATATGTAGTCCTTAACGAATAGCATGATATCTCGACATTTTTAGATGTGGAATATATGTCATTCAAACTGCAATAATAGGTATTTTATACGGATCAATTCAATGTTGCCCTTTTGCAATGGTGTTGTCAAATCTATAAATAAATCCAATATTCGAAATCCATTTACTCTAACAATTCCGACTTTCGCGAAAAAATCGTCATAGATTTCACACCCTAGTACAAAATACAAAGATCTTATGCAGAATAAAATAGAGATAAATTAAATTTTTGTTAATCCTTGTTATTAGACACGCACTTTTGCTCGGAAATGTGAAAATCTATATCTAAAGACATGTAAGTTTTCAATTAACAATTCGTTTTTACTTGCACATTTCATGTGGCTATTACGATTTTTCTCAAAATTAAGGTAAGTATTATAATTTTTTTGGAAATACAAATTAATATTTGAACCATTATAGAGGTATTCATCATACGATTTGTAACTAATTAAAGCTGGATATCTTCATCTATATTTTCTTGACCGGGTCATTTTTCTTGAAAAGTACGTTCAGCCGATTCTGTCGGATGGTCATTTGAAAATAAATATTCATCGCATTTCTCGTTGTAACTCCTCCGCGCTCCATCTACCGCTTCAATGTCAATTAGACCTTTTTCGTTGAATCACGTGATTCCATTAGCAAATCTTCATTTGCGAAATACTCATTATGATTCGCTCGAAAGTACTCAATTCGTTCTCGCCAATTCAATTAAAATCACGAGAAAATTAGCATGATTTTCATTATTTTGAAATAAGACAGAGATTCATCTTCAAAAAATGCGAAAGCGTTTTCGATTAGCGACCGTCCCTTGACTTTAACAAATTAAACAGTAAGTATTCTGCAAATATTGTCAGTTTCAGGTACGAGCTCAAAATTTAAGAATGTTATATATAAAATACATATTAAAGCTTTAAAATATTGCATATCGAATAATGTGATTGAATTCGAATTTTCAATGAAAACCTGCAACTGAATAAATATACAAAATTAATACTTACCTATTTGCTCAACGTAAAAAAATGATTGCATTTACTATTGTACGAGGTGTAGTGCATAGACAATTTTAGCATAATTTAAAATATATGTGAATTTAAGGAATAAACAACGTAAATTTTCTTATATAGTTTTGCATTAAATTTTTCACACGATTAGACATTTGTGTACTGGTAGCGTTAATACAAAGTCGAAATAATTTTCCTAAAATCTATTTATTTTAATTTGGAAAAAAGTTTTATTTTTGAGAGAAAATCTAGAAAGCAAATATTGGTCATCTCTTAGTTAGTACAAAAAAATTCCTTCGAGCGGAAAATGATATGAAATATGCCATCACATTTATGCACGTTTTTTGTTTTTTCATTTAATAACTGACTCTTTAATTAAAAAACCATTAATCGAAATGCTGAATACAGAATTGGTTATAATTCACAAATAATTGGATAACACAGCTCCATTTAATTTAATTGATATCTAGAAACGCGAAAATATAGAAGAAATCCGAGGACACAATTTTGTAAGTGGAATAGATATTTCATGTAAGTTAATAACGAGTAATAAGACTTGCCATGTGAAAAACGATATATATTTATGTAAATAATTGCATTAAAATGAACAGTTAACTTTTGTGCTAATAGTTAGTGTTTCAACAATTTTTAAAATCATTGCCAAACCTATGCCTTTAGTTTGAAATATTGATATTTGCTCATTGTGATATTTGCTCTTCCGTTAATATTTCATACATAGACTTTTTAATATAAATGTACACTTTAGGCAAACCATGGCATATAAATTACAAGATAATACAATTATAATCCGGTAAAGGATGTTTTCCCTTATCCACATTTATTTATTTTTCTAGTAAAATATATTCTTCCAGAAATTATTTGTTCGAAATCATCTAATCAATCACTGTTGTAGCAAACATCTTATTCGTCATCGTCTTGTTCATCCAGTTCTTCTATGTCAACATATTATAATTACATCAACAAATTAAATATTAACAATTCCCGAACTTCTTTAGCATCCATTCTGTCTACCATTCCCTTTAATTCGCTAATACTTATACCACAATCGTCTACGCCATGCTCTTCTACGATTTCCTTTAATAAATTCTTCCCTTCAACTTCGGACATTTTATTAATGTCCTCCTCCGTTATATCCTCCCAACGGCATTTACATTCAGGTAGTGCAAATAGAATGGCTCCAAGGAGGCATAGGAAAAGTTTGGCCTTCATTATGGAGCAGATAATGAAACGTTTTCTTACGACAGCACTTAAAAGTACCTTAAATAAGCTGATTTTTATAATATATGCTGACACTCACAATTATTTTATTCAAAGGCAAAAAAATCTGATTAATTAATTTCTGATAATAATAATTCAATGTGTTATATAATCACATTTTCAGGAATATTATTTAATTAGTATTTATTCCTTATCACGATAAATAATTTCAACTGCCTTTTCTACAAAAAACAATACTATTATTAGGCTAATGCTGTAAAAAAATTAAATAACAATGAATTCCACTATGTAAATGTTTTCATAAGAAACAAATATAAAGACAAATGTTCTGAGAGAGTCATAAGTTATCCAAGGGCGAATATAAACTAATATATTCATAAATATCACTGTTGCTTTCTTGAAATCACAAACCGCATAATAAACGCTTTATTTTATATGGGCAATTTGTTGCATTTGCTATGTAATTCGAGCGATTGAATTATAATTTTGTAATAGTTTCCCAATTTGTCCCGACTATTCAAATTCTTAATTAAATTCAAAGTTTTATCAAACAGAAATGATCTTAATGTGTACATTTATTTTTTTTAATATTCGGCTAATAATTCCATTTAAACCAATGGTGAATGTTTTATAGAAAATAAATGTATAATTCTACACTTTTGTATAGAAGCCTTTAATATAATCAGAATCACATGCAACTTGGGCAGCATATTTGAAAATATACGAAAAAAATTCAATTTAGTTACATGTAAATATATCGCGCAATTTGGTATACGGAAAGAATTATTTATTCTTAAATTCAATACATGTAAACATTTGAAAATGAAAGAGATATTGGTTTCCATTTTATCAGTTTGATATCATTGAATTCCTACGTGAGTAATTCGGCATTTTAATTATTCTTTAAAATATTCGGTAAATGTGCTTTGCTTTATATTGAATTTGTTACTAATATTTGCTTGTCAAAGGTAGAGCTTGAGCAAATTCGCTTTAGATTGGTAGAAATGCGAAATAGCCTTGATATACTTTTAATGTTGCTTTCAAAATTTAAAAGCAGGTACTTAGTGTGTTAAAAAATCGGAAAATATTGTCTTGGACGAAAGCAGTAATCAAAACATTTGACATTCAGTTTGAGTCGTAAATTGAATCATTATTTTTTTGTTTATTTGGGACGCACAATAAAGGAAATAGCAACAATTTCTCTAGATCTTATTCAAATAAGATTGCACTATATGCCATATGAAGCAGTGGATTTCGACATTTATCAGTGCGTTTTTTATCTATAAATATAGCCAAATTACGATTTTGACAAGTATAAATTTAATATGCAGCAACATATATCAATTTTGGTTAAGCGAATATAATACTCAAGATCTGGAAAAGATCTAATTAAACGTTTAGCTCGTAGAAATCTGCAAAGATGCGTCTGATATCTACATTATGAAAGATATTTCGATGATGACCTCAATCACAGGAAAATAAATTGTCCTCAAATTTCTAATATGGTCACAAAATATGAAATACAACACTGATTATTTTAATAGTCTTAACCTCGAAGTTGGCCAAAATAAAATTAGTATATCAATTAGCCAAATAGTTCACAAATTTTATAAGCTAAGAACCAAAACCCGTCAATTAAACGGAATAAATTTGAAACTTTGTACACAAAGAATAAAATTATTTTTGTTCTTCAACAAGACTTTTCGAATTCTTTGAGGGCGAAAACCAAATTATCTGAAAATAAACAGCTGGAAGGCAGGGCAAATTTGTCATATAGACAGAACGGAATTTCCCACAGAAATCAAATACCAGACCATGCATATTTTGAATTTTATTCACGATATATCAATAAAAGTCGTACATTGGTATCTAACATTTTGAACACCAAATATATACTGATAAAAGGCAAATTAGTTTTTTAATAAAATCGCCCTGAATTGATAGAATTTGCGAGTGCATTTACCTCACTGCTTTCGAATTTTCTGCCACCGTGTCATTTTTGTATAACGAGTACATGAAATTCAAAATTTTCTTCCTGACATTGTTTCAAATAATTTAAATTTAAAATAGTCTAATTCTTTTAATTTGCTAAATAAGCCAATAATATGATTGCAGATAATTCGACAGAAATGAAATTTATAATTTTTTAATTTTTCAAAAATCCTCTAATTTATTTTATTTTTCTTTCATATAGAATATAATATATCTTAAATAAAACAATACGCCATGAATGAAATTATTTTATATATCTCGACAAATAAGATGTTATTTCATCTCATATATAAATGCGATTTTAAAAACAGTAAATTTACCATCCTCGTATATATAAATACAAATTATTTAGACAACATTCAGAAAAACGTAGAAAATACCCACTTATTAACGTCATATGTAGTCCTTAACGAATAGCATGATATCTCGACATTTTTAGATGTGGAATATATGTCATTCAAACTGCAATAATAGGTATTTTATACCGATCAATTCAATGTTGCCCTTTTGCAATGGTGTTGTCAAATCTATAAATAAATCCAATATTCGAAATCCATTTACTCTAACAATTCCGACTTTCGCGAAAATATCGTCATAGATTTCACACCCTAGTACAAAATACAAAGATCTTATGCAGAATAAAAAAGAGATAAATTAAATTTTTGTTAATCCTTGTTATTAGACACGCACTTTTGCTCGGAAATGTGAAAATCTATATCTAAAGACATGTAAGTTTTCAATTAACAATTCGTTTTTACTTGCACATTTCATGAGGCTATTACCATTTTTCTCAAAATTAAGGTAAGTATTATAATTTTTTTGGAAATACAAAGTAATCTATGAACCATTATAAAGGTATTCATCATAGGATTTGTAACTAATTAAAGCTGGATATCTTCATCTTTATTTTCTTGACCAGGTCATTTTTCTTGAAAAGTACGTTCAGCCGATTCCGTCGGATGGTCATTTGAAAATAAATATTCATCGCATTTTTCGTTGTAACACCTCCGCGCTCCATCTACCGCTTCAATGTCAATTAGACCTTTTTCGTTGAATCACGTGATTCCATTAGCAAATCTTCATTTGCGAAATACTCATTATGATTCGCCCAAAAGTACTCAATTCGTTCTCGCCATTTCAATTAAAATAACGAGAAAATTAGCATGATTGTCATTATTTTGACATAAGACAGTGATTCATCTTCAATAAATGCGAAAGCGTTTTCGATTAGGTACGAGCTCAAAATTTAAGAATGTTATATATAAAATACATATTAAAGCTTTAAATTATTGCATATCGAATAATGTGATTGAATTCGAATTTTCAATGAAAACCTGCAACTGAATAAATATACAAAATTAATCTTACCTATTTGCTCAACGTAAAAAAAGATTGCATTTACTATTGTACGAGGTGTAGTGCATAGACAATTTTAGCATAATTTAAAATATATGTGAATTTAAGGAATAAACAACGTAAATTTTCTTATATAGTTTTGCATTAAATTTTTCACACGATTAGACATTTGTGTACTGGTAGCGTTAATACAAAGTCGAAATAATTTTCCTAAAATCTATTTATTTTAATTTGGAAAAAAGTTTTATTATTGAGAGAAAATCTAGAAAGCAAATATTGGTCATCTCTTAGTTAGTACAAAAAAATTACTTCGAGCGGAAAATGATATGAAATATGCAATCACATTTATGCACGTTTTTTGTTTTTTCATTTAATAACTGACTCTTTAATTAAAAAACCATTAATCGAAATGCTGAATACAGAATTGTTTATAATTCACAAATAATTGGATAACACAGCTCCATTTAATTTAATTGATATCTAGAAACGCGAAAATATAGAAGAAATCCGAGGACACAATTTTGTAAGTGGAATAGATATTTCATGTAAGTTAAGAACGAGTAATAAGACTTGCCATGTGAAAAACGATATATATTTATGTAAATAATTGCATTAAAATGAACAGTTAACTCTAGTGCTTATAGTTAGTGTTTCAACAATTTTTTAAATCATTGCCAAACCTATGCCTTCTGATGTAGCCATAGGAGCAGTGTTACATCAACGAGAAAATGGTATAGTCAAGCCGATTGGATTCTATAGTCGGAAACTCCAAGATCGCGAGAAGCGATATGATACGCTTGGAAAGGAGTTACTAGCAGTTTATTCTGCAGTGTTGCATTTTGAGCACTACCTAGATGGACATCAGTTTATGATATTAACTGATCATAAACCGTTGTTGAGTATCCTTGGGAAAGCAAACAGGCTAAATTATTCTCGGCGGGTAAATTCACAAATAACCCGACTCGCAGAATTTGATTTTACCATAAGTCATATCTCAGGAAAAGATAATGTGGTGGCAGACACTCTCAGTAGACCAGACGTATCAGATGAAGATATGATTCGTTTAGAGTCACTCGTATGCTCTATTGTATCTTCTAATGATTTTGTCCAGCAATTGATAGAAGCACAAGGTTCTGATCCTTTAGTGGCTGTGTTGGAAAAGAATCCTGTATATACACGCAGGAAGATTGGAGATAAGTGGTTATAATGTGAAATCTCCAGGAGCCAACCTAGACCTTAGGTATCGCTAGAATTAAGGTATAATGTAATTCAGCAGCTACATGAATTCAGTCATCCTTCCATTAAGGCAACTATCAGGATGGTCACTGATAGATATGTATGGCCAAAGATGTCGAAAGACATAAGAGCCTGGGTAAGGACATGTGCCCGGTGTCAAACTTGTAAAGTTTGGCGTCATACCAAAACTGAAATTAAAACGATTGGTATACCAGCGGGTCGATTCATGCATGTTCATATTGATATAGTAGAAATGCCTGAGATTTCCGGCCAAAAGTATTTACTCACGATGGTCGATCGGTTCAGTCGTCAGTTTGAGGTAGCAATCCTGAAGGACATGACAGCTCAAGAGGTCTTACTTATGTTCTTGCATAATTGGGTGTCGCGATATGGTGTACCGGTAAGGGTAACTACTGATCGTGGTAGTCAGTTTATGTCTGAACTGTTTATCAGATCATTGAATACAATGGGGATAGAAGTAAGACACACATGTGCTTATAATCCCAGAGCCAATGGGATGGTTGAGAGACTGCACAGGGAGCTGAAGGCTGCATTACGCTGCACCGGTGGATCCAGTTGGATACATGATTTGCCCATAGTTTTGTTGGCAATGCGAAACAGATACAGAGTTCAGTTAGGAACATCCATAGCAGAACTTGTTTATGGAGAGCCACTGAGGTTACCTGGAGATATTCTAATAGAAACTCCAAGTTGTCTCGATTGGGCCTCTAGTTCAGTAGATTGGTTTGTTGGAGCATTGAGAGATAAAATGAGTCGTTTAGCTCCAACCAAAACTAGAAGTCCAAAGTCTAAATGCTATGTATCTTCAGATTTAAAGCTGGCATCGCATGTATACATAACTAACGAAAACAGACAGAATTGTCTGACTCCATTCTATAAGGGGCCATATAAAGTCAATCATATGACTGAGAAAAATGCATTTATAGAAGTAAATGGCACTGTAGAATGTGTAACACTGGATCGCTGTATTCCACAGTTTATTTGGACGGAGGAGGAGACTGAGGAACAGTATTCACCGAAGTATCCAGAAGTTGAGGCGAGATGTGACTCAGAAATTGGTGAGAAAAGTGAAGTGTCGAATAAATATGGTAAAGAAGTAAAGATTAAAACCAAGACAACTGAGGAATCAAGAACAATGCGATATGAATATGAAATCTGGTGAAGTACCAGCACAACTTGTTGAAACTCGGTCTGGTAGAGTGATCAAGAAACCGAAGAATGAAGACTACATCATGTATGGTTAATCATCTTAAACATGAGGGAGTATGTAGAGGTTAAATTAATTATCGGACAGAAATTAACCTCTCATATAAAAATAAATCAATTTTTATTTTTGGACATTTGATGTTATCGCTGGTTTCGTAAAACAATATTGTAATTTTTGAAAAATATTGTAAAATTTTTTGAAAGTTCTTTTGTTCATATTGTCGAAGTTTTGGACTTGTCTTGTGAAAAGAAAATGAGAGAGTTTTGATCTGAGTTTCTGAATTGCATAAGCGGGACACTGCATGGTTCTATCACCGATTACTTTGTGAATAAAAATTTGTAATCTTCTCGTCATTTTGTTGTTTTTAATTATCAGCTGAAAAGAACCACATAAGATTTAAAAGAAACATGTTGCGCGACACGGAATATAATATTTACCTGATTATCGGGTTGCGATCCGATTTGTTTGCATCCGCTGTCTTTCTGGTTTTTGTTCCAAAATTTTCGATTTCCAGATACGGAAATCTTTTTCAATGGAAAGCTCATCACAATAAGTTGACAATCAATATGTCAAGTGGAAATATTAGTTTAAACTGAAATGTGAGAATAAAATATATATTTCAGAAAACTATAATGAATAATGGATATATATATATATATATATATATATATATATATATATATATATATATATATATATATTTACTACTGCGGCTGACTCCTTTTGGAGGATAAGCCGGCTTCTGGAGTTTCTTGGGAATTTAGTACAAGTGGTGTCCCCTCACTCATATATTAATATATATATATATATAAGTAATAACGTTTAAAATTTTGCTTGGAGAAACAAAGTCATTGCATGTGAAAAAGTTTCCACTTATATTATAATAATATTTATATTCGTAATTTCGATTTTATTAATTTTCACGTACCGACGTTCTTTTTAAAATTAGTAACATATTCAAAACCAATACAAATGAATTTTATTGAATTTCATATTGAACACCTATTCTTGCCAATTACAGTTCAAGGGATACTGGCGGGCCTATCATCAGATGAAAAGAAAAAAATTAGAGTATTACATTTTTTACGCCTTCCTGTATAGATTAGACGATGGAGGACGATAATTTGAAAATAATTTTTAAAGTAGGTAACTAATATCTGATCTAAATTGTAGCACAATAAGTCTCACGGTCGATTTTAAAAAACCACCATTATATTCGAAAAGAATTATATCCACGTATATGAAATTGCTTAAATTGATAATTAGTCTCACCCGCTTACTCAACAGATGTATTTATTTACATACTCAGCACAGGCATCGCTTTTAAATCTAACATATTGCAATATAATTTTACGCTAAATTTTTTATGCAGTTTGGATTTTTGTAAGCGGTCGTATAGAAAATGATGAAAACAATCTCTATTCTCGGCAGATTAGAAAGGATGATTTATTGCATTGAGTCTTACCACCAATATGATTGCCACAAATAAATAAATAGCGACTGCATATAAAATTGTGCGCATTTAATACGAAATTAGTTAAAATAATCAAAGTTATCTAGTGCATGGAGAAGACTCAAAATGGATGCGATCGTAACAATGGGCATCTTCAATTGGAATGTACCGTCCAAATGTCCTACATTACTTGGCAATATATATAAAGAGTATACTACGAAATATTGGATCCCACTGATGACAGGCCAAAATGCACGAAACGCTCATGTACAAATTCCTTTTGGAAACACCAGCCTTTATGGTTGGTAAAATTAATATATGATAGAATATATATTAACTCTACACATGAAACATTAAGCAAAGTTAATAGCAAATTGACTCTGGTTTTAGTAGTCAAAAGCGTAATCTCGTGAATTGAAATATCGTATATATATATATATATATATATATATATATATATATATATATAAATATATATATATATATATATATTAATTCAATCTAGTTTCCTGAAGATATGCTTAAAAAGGTGCTTGAAGTGAGTCACCAGGGAAGCCCATCCCCAAAGTTAGCGAGGAATTTCGGGGGTTCATGCAGGGCCGTGTCATTAGTACGTTATAAATTTTATTATTGTTGAAGGAAGTTGCAGTTTATTTGAAGAAATTTGTTATATCGAATAAATAGCTTAGGGCACAATAAGAGTCTTGTGTATATATTTGAAATTCGCGATAGCACATTGAAAATCGATGTTTACATAAGAATCGGCGAGTAAGATGTCAATTTGAAAACCAGACTATGGCTATTTTTACGATAAAAAATATTTAAACTCTTTGTGAATATAACATTAACCAGTTATTTTCCGTCCGACGGTTCAATATATTTTTATAATTATAATATTCAATTATTATGTAATGTATCATGAACGAGTGTGTAGTCGTTTGAGGATTACGAATTAATTTAATGAAAAATTACGTGTGGACCATTCGAAAAACAGATGTATTATTAGGTCAGACTCGAACAATGAAATTTTTTGTTCCTCGTGACGATTGAATAAATATTTGAAATCAGAATATTAAAAGATATTTAACACCATAATAAGTTTTATAATCCTGGCTTGCCTAGAATTAATCGAAAATCCCTAAAACAATTAATATCTCCCAATTAATTTTCATCTGATACTTCAATTAAAACACGAAAAGATAGTTATTTATGATATAAAGAGTCTGTTTATTTCAACTATTTCTATACTTAATGCCTGAAGACAAACTAATCCCCTTTTAAATATTTTGAAGGTATTTAGCCAAAATAACAAGTACACGTTTGAAATTTTAGAATTGTCCACAGACAAGAAATGTACATTTATGGGATTTGCTCCGATGTCCGCTGACTAACTTAATTTAGTTATAATATAAATAGAAATTTCACATTTTATATTTGAACTGTAAATATGCATTGAAAAATGGGGCTTTTAAACTCAGATTTTAAATAAGTTGCAAAAACATGGTTGATGATTAGCTATGCTGGATTTGGACTTAATGCCGACAACTTCAGCCGACCATATCGCAAGCTAAAACCAAAGGTTTTGTTTTGATTGATTACCAAAAAGCTATATTAATTCTCTAACTACCCAGGGCTCAGATTTTAAAGGGAAAGGTTAAAAAGTCATTTACATGAGAATGACCGTAATGATTTAAGCATTATGTGATTTTTTAAACTTCGAAAATGTTTTCCTGTGCCGCTTGTTCTCTTGCCAAAATATTGAAAGGATAAGAATTTCACAGAACCGAGCTATTACAATTTTACCAAACTTAATATTTTAATGGCAGAGTAAACATGTATTCCAACACCAATGCATACTGACTGGAAAGATATTACTGTCATCATCCTGTAATACATATTAATGTTAACCGGTCACGTTCCTATATAGTTGGAATAAGTTGCTACACACAATTATTTTAAATTTAAAAAAGTTTTATTAATGAAAAATAAATATTCCTATATTAATTTGACTTAGAAAAATCTACAAAGCATATATTGGTCACGTCTTTCTAATCCCAAAGTTTTTACATTGATCAAAAAATATTTTGAAATATATCAGTGATTACAAAGGTTTTAAATTGAATTGGAGACAAATAATATATTGCCTATATAATATATCTGATGTTTTGCAAAAGTGAGACGATAATATTTCCTTCAGGTTTAGCGTTTTATTCAGTATATCTTCATTCAAATTGTGCTGCAGAACTGAAATGCGAAAGTAAATTTCATCCACTTGAATAATATAAGTATTTAGATGTTATGTACATATGTAGCATTATACGCAGTGATGGCAATTGAACTCTCGCTGAGTTCTTTTGCCACGATGATAAGTCTATTTATATACAAAATAGAAGTCTAGAAAACCTTTATATAAAAGTATCCAATGACAATTTACTTGCAATATTTTCAAGTGGTACATATTCAATATTCTTCAAAAATCCTTCTCGTGCAAATCTTATCCTGTTTAGGGTTGAAGAAATTAGAACTAAATAATTTTATGCTGGCATAATTATGCACGTTTTAAACTATTTAATTTAGTTATTGCTTTTTTCAAATTTACTTTGTCGTACTGCTGGTTAAATCAACTCAAAGCGACTCGCCAGATTTCTATTACCTTATTATTCCAATTTCTGAATAGCTTTATACAAACTTAATAGAATAACTTTTGATAAACATATCTCTAAACTTTCCATGGCGAAAAATACTGGATATAGGGCAAACAGGGATTTATTTATGCCTCAGTAATTAATGTAAGAAAATGTCCTCATTGATATTTCCTACCGGATATGAGTGCATTTGCTTATGCCAAAATTTTTGGTTAAAGTTTGCCAAATATCAAAAAGCTAAATTCTTCAAACTGAAGTGTGTGTTTTTTTAATATATACATTAAATTAAATTAATCATTTTAGTTTCAATAACGGAGAATTAAATACTGCTCAAATTGTTTGTACTTGTTAAATGAAAATTTCGTCCATTTGATTAATATAAGAATTTTGAATGTTATATACACATTTACCAAAGAGATGGCTATTGAAATCATGAAACGTTCTTTAGCCTCTATAATAAGTCTATTTTTTGCAATATATAAGACTTGTCAAATTTTATACAAAAGCATCCAATGATAATTTGCCTGCAATATTTTCAAATTTTACGTTTTTATAGTAAATGAAAAATTATTCTCCCTGTATTTCATATATACTTCAGAGTTGAACTAATTTCAGCTAAATCGTATTCTGCTGCAGTAACAAAGCACGTTTTTGCTGTTTCATTTAGTAAATGCCTTTTTAAATTAAAAAAATCTGTAATCGAAATTCTGAACCCAGAATTGGTTAAAAATACACAAAGCGCCTCGTTAGATATCCATTACATTTTATATTCCACTTGCTGAATGGCTTTTTCGCAGATATATTTTTTAACTCTGCATGGTCAAATGACTGGATAAATGCCAAACAGAGACTCATTTATGCCTCAGTACTTGATTTGAGAAAATGTTCTCATTGCAATGTACTATTTGCTATCAGTGTATTTGTTTATTCCAAACTTTTTTACTTAAAATTAATCAAATATCACACTGTTGAATTCTTTAAACTGAAGTGTGTGTTTTGTTATGCTATGAATAAAGTAAATAAATTTAGCTTGGAAAATCAGGTTTAATCCTTGCTCAAATTTTCGTTACTGAGAATTTTTTTAAATATGTTCTATGGAAGCAATAAACATTACACTAGCAGTTGGTAAACTTTGATAAGCTACCTGTTTTACCAATAATATATTGCTACATAACATCAAAGTAATACGTCTGTTTTACCAAAAATTGGATAACCCAGCTCAATTTAATTTAAATGAGATCTAGAAATGCGAAAAGAAAATGAAACAATATTTCATATAAACTGACAACAATAATTAGCCTCGCCGGATAAAAACCGTGATATACATAGGTTATTCACAATTAATTGCTTTAAAATGAAAATAATTAACCTTTTAATGGTTAGTGTTTCATATCGTATATAATCTTTGGCAAGCCCATGTTTTCGATTTAGAAAATTTCATATTATCACAAGGTGAATTGGCTCTTCGGTTAATCATTTAAACATAATGTCTCAATGTATGGACTGGGCAATCAAAATATACTCTTTACGTAAACCAAGAGGTATATTTTACAAGATAACGCAATTACAATATTAAGCAGAATGTTTTCCTTTATACACATTAGTTTATTTTTTGTGTAAAATATAATCTTCTGGTATTTATTTGTCCTTTATCATCCATTAAATTCAGTTCTAGTAAATTTTTCATGGACCTTTTTGGTACTACAAGGTTTTTATCGGTTACTAACAAATTAGCCATAGTGTTAGTATAATTTAAAGTCTCGGTATATATAATATATTAAGAGTGATTTTTCATGGAAGTCGCATTTATGAGACTTTTCATTGTTGGAGGTTTTGTAGTTAATTTAAGAGGTTCTGCAGGCTAGTTGTCTACTTAGTGAGGTTATGCCTTCCTACCTAAACCTGGTAGCTGTTTTTACGATCGGCATTTATGATAAATCCCGGACCCTCTCCTGAAGGGTGATGTGGGAAAGCTCATAAAAATATGATTATTTTATTGAACATAATGTTGCAAAGCAAAGATATAAATCGTATAAAAGTAGTCACAATAAGCACAAAATATAAATCCAAGTTTTGCGTCGTCTCAGCGATGCACTGTATACTAGGTTTTGAATGTTCAATCACATAAATCCTCTAAACTGAAGAGTTGCGGATAAATGATTGAAAAATACACAAAATATAATTCCAGTGAGTCTTAATTGAACTGCTAGTGGTTATGTTGGAATTGCTGGAGCGCACAAAATATATAAATCATGGCTTAGAGCGTTAAGTCACATAAATACACTGCATGCTACTGGCGTATTGCGCACGGGTGTTCTATTATTATTATTATTATTATTATTATTATTATTATTATTATTATTATTATTATTATTATTATTATTATTATTATTATTATTATTATTATTATTATTATTATTATTATTATTATTATTATTATTATTATTATTATTATTATTATTATTATTATTATTATTATTATTATTATTATTATTATTATTATTATTATTATTATTATTATTATTATTATTATTATTATTATTATTATTATTATTATTATTATTATTATTATTATTATTATTATTATTATTATTATTATTATTATTATTATTATTATTATTATTATTATTATTATTATTATTATTATTATTATTATTATTATTATTATTATTATTATTATTATATATTATTATTATTATTATTATTATTATTATTATTATTATATATTATTATTATTATTATTATTATTATTATTATTATTATTATTATTATATATTATTATTATTATTATTATTATTTATTATTTATTATATTATTATTATTATTATTATTATTATTATTATTATTATTATTAATAGTTTTTGTTGTTGTTGTTGTTGATGTGATGATGCTGAGGCCCCTAACCTATTAGAATCTGAGAGCCCCATAGATGCCAGATCACTTGAAGTCCTAAAATTTACCGTAGAGTCTGATATGCTTATATTTCCATTTACATCTCCTAAGTTCAAGTCCGCAATATCCTGCACTAACCTACTTGTGTCCTCAAATTTAATATCGGTCTCCATGTCTAAATAGTATAACAATTAAATCGACACTTAATGTTAGGCAATTGGAATGCGAAAGTAGGACCGTGTAAACTCCCGAACAAATAATCTGGAACGAGATATACGTGAACAGCAGAAGAATCATAGACCTGTTCCCGAACGTCTCCTTTTAATATTATATTATATTAGAACAAAGGCAATTGATAGAGTAATATATTTGATGAGATGTATTCGTTTAATAGAGAAAATTGTAAAAATTTAACATACCAAATATACAAGACCAGTCAAGGAACGAGACACTCGTAAAACTGAAAATGGCGCACAATTCAAAGTCAAGTGTTTAAACAAAGAATGTTCTGGAAAATAAAAAGAAAAAATTCTTTTTAAATAAAATTCGTTACAATCAGCCATGGTGGTTTAAATTTATCAGTCAATGTTATTTTACATAAGGCGGAGGATTTAACTTCCTCCACATACACCACCTTCTCAAAAAAGACGGCTAATAATAGACGTAATCAAAATTCTTCGGCTGACGTGGCATTCTTCCAGAACGAGTTGTGCATAATGGCGCCCCTGAAGTCGTCATCTCGCCCGGTACAGTTTTTACTGGTTCTTCAAAATCATCTGGTATCGACAAATAGTTTTCATGCTGTGAATTAGTAGAATAAGATTTTGCTATATTAGACAACGCGTCTTCTGAGTTCTGCATTTCATTATGTGCCTGTATGGTGGGATTGCACACATCAGATTCGCCCATAGAACGGTCATTCGACGCATCTGTTAATTCAGTGATACTGTCGATCCAGATAAACTGGGGAATGCAACGATCCAACGTAACACAATCCTCAATGCCATTTATTTCTATGATGACATTCTTGTCAGTCATCCTCTTGACCTTGTATGGTCCTTTATAAAATGGTGTCAGGCAGTTCTTCCTATTTTCATTAGTTATATACACATGCGAAGCCGATCTTAGATCAGAGGACACATAGCATTTGGTTTTAGCTTTTCTAGTCTTGGTCGGAGCTAAACGACACATCTTATCTCTAAGTGCTCCTACGAACCAATCTACATAACTAGAAGCCCAATCAAGACTACTTGGAGTTTCTATTAGAAGATCTCCAGGCAACCTTAATGGTTCTCCATAAACCAGTTCTGCTATGGAAGTACCTAATTGTGCCCTATATCTGTTGCGCATGGCGAGTAGTACTATAGGAAGATCGTGTATCCAGCTTGTTCCACTAGTACACCTTAATGCAGCTTTCAGTTCACGATGTAGCCTTTCTACCATCTTATTCGCTCGTGGTTTATACGCGCTAGTATGCATTTTAGTGGTTTCCATGATGTTGAGGGATCTTACGAAGAGTTCGGACATAAATTGACTACCACGATCACTAGTGAACATTTCCAGAACACCATAAGCCGATATCCAATTATATAGAAACGCAAACAAGATTTCTTGCGCTGTCATGTCTTTTAAACTCGCCACTTCAAATTGACGACTAAATCTATTTATCATAGTCAGCAAATATTTGTTCCCATTGACTTCAGGCATCTCGATTATGTTTATGTGTGCGTGTATGAACCGTACAATTGGTATCCCAATATTCTTTATCTCGGTTCTGGTATGTCTCCAACCTTATACTTTTGACACTCGCACAGGCTCTTACCCATACCCGTGTGTCTTTAGACATGTGCGGCCATACGTATCTGTCGTTGATCAATCGGATGGTGGCTTTAATGGATGGATGCCCCATGTCATGTAACACTTGGATAATTTTGGCCCGTAACTCCAACGGCACATATGGTCGTGGTTGACTTCTAGATGTTTCGCATAACAACCACTTGCCACTTATGAGCTTACGAACATATCCTGGCCTTTTGGACAAAACTAATGTAAAGGGATCCGATCCTTGCGCTTCCTCGATTTGACTAACGAAATCATGCATTGAATCATCTAAACTTTTCAAAGGAACTTGAAATTTCAGCTCGACATCAGCTTCATTCGGTCGGCTAAGTGCATCTGCTACCACATTCTCCTTACCAGCAATATGAGACACAGTGAAATCGAACTCTGCTAACCGGGTTATTTGGGAATTTACTCTACGAGAGTAATTAAGCCTAGCTGTTTTACCAAGTATGCTGATCAATGGCTTATGATCGGTCAATAACTTAAACTTGTGACCATCTAAGTAATGCTCGAAGTGTAGCACTGCGGCATACACTGCTAGAAGCTCTTTACCAAACGTATCATAACGTTTTTCTCGATCATTAAGCTTACGGCTATAAAACCCAATCGGTCTTACTACGTCCTGATCTCTTTGCTGTAGCACTGTCCCTAATGCAACATCTGAGGCATCTGTGATTAGCTCGAAAGGTTTTTCCCAATCTACAAGTGCTAATGTGGTTACGTCACTTAACATCTCGTCGGCCTTTTGGAAATTTTCTCGGTCTTCTGGACTTAAGTTTATTGGCCAAGACTTCTTCATCGCACTCTTTTCACGAGTAAGATGGCGTGCTAACGATCCATGAATTCCGGCTAGACCTGGAATTAATCGACAATATTAGTTGATCATGCCCAAGAACCTTCGCAACTGGCGTAAGGTTCGGGGTTCCGTTACGTGCTTAATAGCTTGAATCTTATCTTCCAAAAGTTTAATTCCCTCTTCGGAAAGTATATGAACAAATTATTTAACTGAAGAGTAACCGACATTACTCTTATTAGGTTTGACCACTAATCCATATATTTACAGCCTGGTCAAAACCGTTTCCAAATACGTACGATGTTCATTTCGTGAGCGACTAAAAACTATTATGTCGTCTATATATAAACCTCGCAAATGGACAACTCAGAAGGATTTCTTCAGCCAAACGCTGGAATTTACCTGATTTTTGGATTGCGTATCGAAATATTTGAATCTACCGTCATTATGATATTTGCAGATATTTCACGGGGAGGATCATCTGATAAATTTCTTAAACATAGCAAATCAGGCGAGCGAGCTTAAATTTTAGATTGAAAATGAATCATGTGGCGAATTACCATTTATGGATGTCAAGTTAATTCGAAATGGTACAAAATTAGAACGGGATGTTTATAGAAAGGATACCTACTCAGGTATCCTTCCTAATTTTGATTCAATTCATCCATATAGAATGAAAATCGGTATCTTAAAATCGATGATAATAAGAAGCTTAACATTAACAGATAAAAAACATAGAGAGATTGAATTAGGGAGACTGCGAGAAATATTCAGTGCTACTGGGTATCCTCTAAAGTTAATTAAAGCAACTATAATGAGCGTTATAAATAAATTTAATCATGACTGGAAGTAAGCGAAGTCAAATAAATTAAAAGATGACCGGAGGGTAATGGTTATACCTGACTCTAAACTAAGTAGAAAAATAAAAATGGTAGCATCAAAATACAATATACGTACTATTTTAAAACAGACCCTTACAATAGGTATTATACTTCCCAACTAAAAGTAAAAAATAGAACCGCTAGTCACATCAGGAGTATACGAAATGCCATGTAACGACTGTAACTTGATGTATGTGGGTGAAACCATGCGCTCAATTAAGGTTAGAAGAGGGGAACATAAAACCGCATGCAAGTATGCCCATGTTAATAGATCAGATCTTGCACGCCATACAGTAGAGACAGGACACACAATTAATTGGGATGGGTGCAGACGTATATCAATTTGTAGCCGTAGCAGATCGACTAGACTGATTAGAGAATCCATCGAAATTAAATCGAGAAATGACATAATGAATGAAACAGCCGTAGAAAAATCACTAGGTCCTATTTGGAATACAGCACTAAATAATGGTAGAAAACGAAGATTGCACGAATCAGAATCAGAATCAGAAACTCGCTCAAGTAAAAGAATAAGAACACTGGACTGATATTAACTTACAGAGGTGGAGATTGATTAATTCAATATCGCCTAATTTATTTTGATTATTTCATCCTTGATTACTTGTTGTTAGTGTAGCGCCTTTAACATACATTTATCTATACATGATGGCAAGGTTTATTTTTATTTTATTTTATTTGCACTATTACAAGTATCTTCTTTATCAGCCAATTTTTAATTTCTTTTACGTACCGTTTAATTTAACTTTCTACCCTATTGAAACACTTTATCCGTTTCTAATTTAATTTTACTACCTTTTAATTATTTTGTTGGGGACTTTTTCTGTGTTGCTTTCTAGTTCGTGATTTTTACCCCTACTACATATCAATGGTGGCCATTATTACTACCCGAGCACCCAATCAGTCTCTGATCCCTTTCGGATGGTTGATATGAGAAGACTGAAGAAAGGTTTCATAGATATATTCCACACAATGTAGCATATATAAATATAGTTCAATGTTAATCCGAATTGAATGAGTTGGTTGGCAAAAATACAGATTTTAATGCAAAAGTATGTTTTAAATACCGTTCACAATTAAACTAAATTGTCCGTCTTCTAGACGGCAAAAATAAAAGTGATTTATGTCTATAAAGTGAAATGTTTAGCACAAATGTCTGGAATGTAATGAGTAGTCAAACGATTAACGATACATGATAATATGAGCCTAGTAAAATTATTTATGATCATAAAGGAAAATGTTTTGTTTAAACCGTTTAAAGATTTAAATGAAAAACAACTCACAAATGTTTAACTCCGTGTTTTTTATAGTATACAATCAATCATTTTCATAGTAACGAATAATCCGATCTAATGAGATAAATTCACTGACACAATAGTCCAATGCGTGATCCTCTCGGATCGCGCGCGGTTCTGTCCATTTTATAAAAACATTATTGATTACAAATAAAATTGCAGTTCAAGAAATATCGATTAAAACTGCTTGAGACGAAGAGATTGTTCCTAAAATCACAGCTAAGAGAAATATTGTTTAAGGACAGAGTTAGAATATTTGACCTTAAAGAGCACAGCGTTTGTAAAATTCGACCTTCGTTGGGTTGTAGCACGGAGCCGCGTGTTACAATTTACTCTATTAATAGTGTAATTCCCCCTCCTCACCGAAATGCCACTCGTAATTACTTCATTTAGAAAAGTAAGTGTAAAATAGGTCTGACGTGTGCAGCTAGGAAATGACAGTTATCATTTTAGTTTTACTTGTATGACCGTTACACGTGCCTGTAATTACATGTAACAGATTAGCTCTTAGTTTTAAGTAAACGCTCACGCACATACACACAAACACGCTTATCCAGTGAATAGTCAGATGTTGCCAAATCGCTGTAATTTCACTGGGATGAGTGTACACTTGCATTAACTGATTACTCCTCAATTCAAAACAAACGAGAACACATACACACAGGCATGACGTACGCTTATCTAGTGAGTTGTCATTAATTGTCATTATATCACTGTAATCTCATTGCGAAGAGTGTATACATGTAGACACATACACAAACCAATTTAACATACACTTTCCTAACATTTTTATAAAAAAACGTTATGCTTAAGAGATCTAAAATCAAGTATAAATGAGGCGGTTTAAATTAATATTTCCACTTGACATATTGATTGTCAACTAAGTGTGTGATGTGTTTGGCATTGAAAAAGGGCTCCGTAATTGGAGCCCGAAATATCTGCAAAAATCATGATGACAGTGGATTCAAATATTTCGGTACGCAATCCGAAAATCAGGTAAATTGTTTATTTCCTGTCGCGCAACATGTTTCTTTTAAATCTTATTTAGGTACTAAATACGGTGCTACAACAGTGAAGTTGCAAAATCGCTATCATCACATAAAAAAACAATTAGTAAGGCAAGTGGAAAATATTCGTTTCATTAAAATATGTTTAAAACATTGTGTAATTCCTAAATGTTTTAAATTTAAATTGCCATTTCATTTAAATGATAAAGGTAGATCTCTTAAACATGAACTGACTTTGAACATAATGAATACATTGATTAGCGATTTAGAGAAACGCAAATATGAACTAATTAGAGAGAAAACTAAAATAAGATCTATGTTACTTTCCTTCCTGCACGCGGATGACTTTAAATGTATAGAGGATTTTTCTGATGGCGCACGTAATAAGGAGATAAAAAAGTTTCACATTAGGCATGATAGAAAGTTAGGAAATTTGGGTATCTATAGACAGACCACAGTTAGGACGTGTCCTGTTGTAATTAATCGAGTGGTAAACCTCTCTAAAATAAATCTTAATGAGAAACAGCTGGAAATGCTTAATCGTGGTCTGAATACAGCTATCCAAATTGAGAAATCACCAAAAAATGAGATAATTACTGAGGCTGTTAAAATAGCACAATTCCTCTCAGACAAGGATAAAGTTAGGTTTGAATTAGACGTAGCCGCAGCTGTGCTAACGTACACAGAGGAAAAATATAAACCAAATTATGAAATAAAAAGTCTCAGGAAAGAGTTAATAGCAAACAGTGTGATATGTTTGAAAGCAGACAAAGGAGGAGCGACGGTTCTGATGAATCAATCTGACTATAATGATAAAATGTATGAACAACTAGACAATATAGAGGTATACACTAAAATTAATAAAGATCCTACGGATAAGCTACAAGGAGAAGTTAAATTATTGGTCAATAATATGATTGCTGAAGGAGAATTAGATCAAGCGCAGGGTAACGCTCTCATACAAAGCGATACAGTCGGTCCTAGTGTGTACGGTTTAGTAAAGATACATAAACCAGACAACCCTTTGAGAATTATTGTTATTGTCCAATACCCTCCAACATATAAAATGTCTAAGTTTCTATTTAATAGAATAAATAAATATTCGTACTTCTTAGACAATACTTTGATGAATTCATACCATTTGGTTGAGATTGTAGATAGATGTGAACTTAATGAAAACGATAGATTGGCGAGTTTAGATGTGGTGTCAATGTACACCAATATACCAGTACCTAAAGCACTAGACTATTTTCAGCGTTTCCTTGTTGATCATGCAGTAATATTGGAAGGAAGCAAAATGACGATTAGACACGTCATGGATATGATGTATGTATGTATGTCCTCAACTTAATTTAAATTTAGGATTGCATTTTATAAGCAGATTAGAGGTGTTCCAATGGGGCAACCACTATCGGTTCCAATAGCTAATATCTTCATGCATTACATGGAGAAGACTCTCTTAGATATAACGCCCCTAAATCCTAAATTGTATGTACGATATTTGGATGATATATTAGTTATTTGGAATCACGGGGAGGATCAACTGATAAATTTCTTAAACATAGCAAATCAGGTGAGCGAGCTTAAATTTACAATTGAAAATGAATCATGTGGCGAATTACCATTTCTGGATGTCAAGTTAATTAGAAATGGTACAAAACTAGAACGGGATGTTTATAGGAAGGATACTTACTCAGGTATCCTTCTTAATTTCGATTCAAATCATCCATATAGAATGAAAATCGGTATCTCAAAATCGATGATAATACGAAGCTTAAGATTAACAGATAAAAAACATAAGGAGATTGAATTAGGGAGACTGCGAGAAATATTCAGTGCTAATGGGTATCCTCTAAAGTTAATTGAAGCAACTATAATGAGCGTTATAAGTAAATTTAATCATGACTGGAAGTACGTGAAGTCAAATAAATTAAAAGATGACCGGAGGGTAATGGTTATACCTGACTCTAAACTAAGTAGGAAAATCAAAATGGTAGCATCAAAATACAATATACGTACTATTTTAAAACAGACCCTTACCCTGGGTATTAAACTTCCCAACCAAAAGGAGAAAATAGAACCGTTAGACACATCAGGAGTATATGAAATTCCATGTAACGACTGTAACCTGATGTATGTGGGTGAAACCATGCGCCCAATTAAGGTTAGAAGAGGGGAACATAAAACCGCATGCAAGTATGCCCATGTTAATAGATCAGATCTTGCACGCCATACAGTAGAGACAGGACACACAATTAATTGGGATGGGTGCAGACGTATATCAATTTGTAGCCGTAGCAGATCGACTAGACTGATTAGAGAATCCATCGAAATTAAATCGAGAAATGACATAATGAATGAAACAGCCGTAGAAAAATCACTAGGTCCTATTTGGAATACAGCACTAAATAATGGTAGAAAACGAAGATTGCACGAATCAGAATCAGAATCAGAAACTCGCTCAAGTAAAAGAATAAGAACACTGGACTGATATTAACTTACAGAGGTGGAGATTGATTAATTCAATATCGCCTAATTTATTTTGATTATTTCATCCTTGATTACTTGTTGTTAGTGT